>CM035092.1:60233601-60312196 GCA_020205505.1 Panax japonicus
TTTAACTTCGGTCAATTGACTAATACAATACCGATACGCAAATCGTAAGATAATCTCTGATGCTTATCAGTATCAGTGTTGTATTTATAAATTGACCAACTTATTATAAAATTAATTTCATGATAATCGGATCCAATTTCTTCGCAACCTTCCGATTCAATTTATAACTTTTATCCTAGAATGTGTAATTATGTCCCCTATACTTATATAGAAATTTTATATAAATATATAAGACACTATAATAGATATATAAATATAATCATAAAAATATATTTAGCTAGAGCACAATTTTTATTAAGTGCTTATTTGATCGAGTTGTGGTTAGATAAAAAATTATATTTTTAGATGTATAATTTTTTATAAAAGTATCTTTATAAGAAAATTCAAATAAAAATAGTGTTTGGATATATATTATAGAAGTGTTTTGAAGGTACTAATAATAATTCTAAGCTAACTGCATGGTATGAGATCTTGCTTTTCAAAAAGTAAAAAATTTCTACTTTAACTAAAACTACTTTTAAATTCAAATATTTATTGATGAGGTACCAAATAATAATAAAATCTCACATTAAAATATAAGAAAAAAGATTGAGAACATATATGTTATAATAAACTATAAATCTAATAGATTAATTATTTGGGTTAAGACATGATTTTATGTAAACGTATATGAACTTGTTATATTCCCAACAATTATTATCTGAGATATGATTATTGGCTTGGGTCACGGGTATAGTATTGATTGTGCATGGTGATGACAATAATTCATTGAGCAAGTATTCGACTCTTCTTGCATAGACTCTTAGTTGATTCTTGATAAGAGATAAAAAAGTGTGAACTCATCAATTAAGAGATATGATAGGCTAGATTCAGTGAATTATGTATATTGGTTGAATTATGTACTACTTGAACAAATTGTGAACTATTCTCAGAGAGACCCTTGATGAATCAAATAAGAAATATGAGTAGTTCTACGCAGACCGAATATTTAGACAGGAAAATTGGATATTTTTTAATTTTTTTTATTGTACAATTTTGTTCTTGTATATGTATCTAAATTACACCTAAAACACTATATTTTATAAAAATTCCTGTTAAAATAAATATTATACATTTTTTGAGAGTCGCAAGTAAAAAAAATATTGGAAAATGTCCAATTTTTCTGTCTAAATATCCAGTCTGCCAAGACTTTTTCAAGAAATATTAAGTGATAAGCTTATCACATAGAAGAAGATATGATGGGCTTGACAAAGACTCTTTCATATAGATCAAACAAGAGATATTGAAGACATAAGTTCTCCTCAAATAGAACTTCAAAAAGAGTATAGTTCAAGTTTAAGGGGGAGTTTAGTATTGATGTGAATAAAGATAAAGAGAGAACACGTTAAATGAGAGATTGTTAGTTAAGGCATGATAATAAAATTTTACATTGAAACAAATGAAAATAAAAATAAAAATAAATATGTTCTAAGGGATTATATTTAATTTAAAAATATTTTTAATCTACCCAAAAGCTCTTGAAACGGACTCTAATATGTGTGCTATTTTTATCATTTACCTAGGGCATGTTCAGTAATGTTTAGTTTACAACGGTATGTTTAGTATATTTGGATGTCCAAATATTATATTAATTTTAATTTATTGCGTTTGAGTCTCAAATAATATATCGTGTTTGTTTTAGAATTCTAAACAATGTGTTTATAAATTAAATAAATTATTTTTAAAATAAGCTACTAATAAATAAATAAAATTCTCAAATTCGCTCATATTTTCAAATGCATCAAATAGTAATAGTTTCATAGCTGGTAAGGGAATTACCACCTAATATTATGTATTACGATAAATTTGTGTCAAATTATAATGACAAAATTTGTCGATATATAAAATTAAATAAAATTATAAGATGTCTCACTTATTTCACATTTTTTTTAAAAAATTATCAATAATATTTATTCACATAAATAACAATCAAACAAATGTAGATAAATATTCATCCTATAATATCATTTTTTATATTATTTCAATGAGGTTCTGGTGTCATGTGAAATGAATGTTCTAATTTTCAAAATCAAGTAAACAAAAAGAGGATTCCGGACCTCCCGGTGTCATGTCAATGTTCTAATTTTCAAAATTATCTAAACAAGGGGTCCAAAAAATCAGTGTACATTAAATTAGTGAAAGTAAACCCAAAACGTCCCACCAAAACAGAGCAAAATAAACAGAGTCTATTAACAGGTGCAACCACCTTTTCTGCCCATCCCAACAATATGCAGCAAAATCCCTCTCTCTTTCTACTTCACAAGCTCAGCATTTCAAAATATTGGAAAAGACAAACATGAAAATGGCCTACCAAACCTCAGATCTCCAAACCCATTTCGTAATCTTTTGATTTCAAATCGCATACCCACCATTTCCCATTTCATACATGAACCCATAAACAGAGAGGATACACTTTTCTGGGTTACCTTTTTCAGAAGCGCCTTTAATGGCTGTTAATTAAAAATCTCACTCTTAGCGCCCAATTCGGCGTTGATTTAGAGTTGGTTTTACGGTAAGTTCGAAGCTCTGTTCTCTCGTTTGTTTCTCCCTTTTCATTTCAGCTTTTATTGTCCTTTTGCAGTTCGTCTTTTATCAAGCTTTATCACCAAGTTCTTTCTGTTGCTTTTGGGTTTGTGGGTTTCTCTTATCTCTTCTTAAAGTCCCCCAACTTAGGTTTTTTGCTATAGATCATGTATTTGCCAGTTATGTGTATGTTGGGTTTTGCAGATCTTCATTCTTGGCTTTTTTCTGAACTAAGGATTTTTTTTAACTTAATAATTGTTTGAGATGATATATACTATATGAAATTGATGCATGTCTTAATTTATTGACAAATTTTGTTTTTAAAAAATTAGGCACATTGAGCTAATATGAGTTGTTGTGCAAGTCATTGATTATTTAAATATGCTTATAATGTTTGTTTATTTGTTAATTTGAGTCAAATGGTGAAATGGGTTCTTATGGAGACTGTTTCTTTTGGATTTATTTTTAGGGATACCTATGAAGAAACACAGTGAAAGTTGAATTGTTTGTAAAAAGTTAACTTAGAACAATTCTGCTTGTTTTGGGAAGATGTTGTGTGCTTGCTCAGGAGAGCAATTCAAGTTTGAGGAGCCGGCACCACAGTCGCCAGAATCATTAGCAACAAGGGATTTCTCAGCTAGTGGCCTTTCCTCGTCGAGAACTGGGACTGGAGACTGGGAATCAAGGTTGGAAGATGCCCAAGTGGATGAAGCTGAGTCCACTCTAAAGGAGGCTCTTTCTTTGAATTATGAGGTTAGTTAGTAATGTGTAACAACCTATTCTTGTTTTATGAGTTTTTATTTTTTGGCTTTGTATAATGAGGTGTGGTGGGATAAAGATGAAATGTGATTTTCATAACCAATATTGCTAGTTAGTCAATATTTTGTTCTTGTTTTTATATTTCGGAATTTGAATGGAATATGGCATTCTGGTCAATTGCAGGAAGCTAGAGCTTTGTTGGGTAGGCTTGAATACCAAAGAGGGAATTTTGATGCTGCCCTTCAAGTGTTCTATGGAATTGACATTAAAACTCTATCCCCAAGGATGACTAAGGCTATTACCGAGAGAACTAGGCAACAATGCAAATCACGCTCCAAAAGTGATTATGTACAGCCAAGTGTAATGTCGCTGCATTCAGTCAGTCTACTTCTTGAAGCAGTGTTACTAAAAGCAAAATCGTTAAATGAACTTGGGAAAGTTATAGGTATGCCTCTGCTAATTCACTCTGTAGGGAGTTTTGATTAAAAAAAAGAAAAGCTCCGGTTTCTTTGTATTCATTAGTCAAGATTTATTGATGTTAAGGTATCCTCAAATTTTTGTTAGTTCTCACTTTTTATTTTTCTAAATGTTGTTTTACAATATATCAGAGGCTGCTAGAGAGTGCAAACTAATCTTGGACATAGTTGAATCAGCCCTTCCTAACGGAATGCCCAAAGGCATTGCTGAAGGTTGCAAGTTGCAGGAAATGTTTCACAAAGCACTTGAGTTGCTTCCTAAGTTCTGGATAGAGGCAGGGTTTCTAGATGAAGCTATAATAGCATATAGACGGGCTCTAGTTAAGCCCTGGAACTTGGACCCGCAAAACTTGGCGAGTGTACAAAAGAACTTAGCTGCCATGTTACTCTATGGAGGCATTGAAGTAAGCCTTCCTCCACAGTTAAAATTATGGGGTCCAACAAACCCTTCAAATAACACAGAGGAAGCAATCCTTTTGTTGTATATACTCATGAGAAAGTTTCTGTACTGTGAAATAAGGTGGGATCCAGAAATTATCAATCATTTGAGTTTTGCATTGTCAATATGTGGCCAGTTTGAATCCTTGGCAGAACATGTAGAGCAGGTCCTTCCTGGTACCTTTAACCGAGCAGAAAGGTGGTTCTTTCTTGCTCTTTGTTACAGCGCTGCAGGTCAGAATAAGGCTGCATTAAGTCTTGTTAAGAAGATTGCAGGGTTTTCGGAATCAAAGCACGAACCCCATTTCCCTTCTTTTTTGTTGGGAGCTAAATTGTGCTCTGAAGATCCAAAACATGCTCTTGAAGGGATTGAATTGGGCCGTAGAGTAATTGAATTGGCCAATCATCAAAATGAGCATTTCATGGATCTGGCCCATAAATTCCTTGGTGTTTGCTATGGAAATGCAGCAAGAATTTCTGTTTCAGATTCCGAAAGAGTACTTTTCCACAGAGAATCTATAAACTCTCTAAATCATGCTGCTATATCCAGTAATGAAGATCCAGACGTTATGTTTAGTCTTGGGTTAGAGAACGCCATGCAGAGAAATATGGCTGCAGCCTTCGATAATGCAATGCTGTATTCTGATATGGTTGCAGGAAGCTCTGGAAGAGGTTGGAAACTATTAGCTCTAACAGTATCTGCAGAGCAAAGATTTGGCGAGGCTGAATCCATAGTTGACCTTGCTCTAGATGAGACTGGAAGAATTGACCAGTTGGAACTTCTTAGGTTGAAAGCTGTTCTTCAAATAGCTCAAGAACAGCCCAAGCAAGCAATAGAGACCTATAGGCTTTTGCTGTCCCTGATTCAAGCACAAGGAGGACTTCAAACAAAGAACTTGGATTCTGAGGTACATATAGTTTTAGTTGCTCTTACATATATAGTTCATCTGATGATTAAAATAAGTTTAGTTAGTATTATCAGAAAAAGAAAAGGCAAAGAATAAGATTTTTAGCTATTCATTGTGGTTGCTATGGATACTAATTCTTGTATTGTGTATCATGGCCTCAGAAATTTCTTTTTCTATTTCTCAGGGTTTATTGGAAAGAAGATTAGAAACGGAAGCTTGGCTAGATCTTGCCAAGATTTATTCGGACCTTGACTCGTGGTGTGATGCAGAAATTTGTATAGGGAAAGCTAAGTCCATCGATTTTTATTTCCCTCGAGGTTGGCATACAACTAGGTACGAATGCAGCTACTAACCGTGACAGTGAATCTAGTTGTCTAATAGTATTCAATTCAGTAGCCATTACCTTGTTTCTTTAATGCATACAGGTGAATTATTTGAAGCTCGATCACTATATAAGGAAGCACTCATTTCCTTTTCGATTTCACTTTCTATAGAACCAGATCATGTCCCAAGTATTATTTCAACTGCTCAAGTCTTGATGAAAATGGGTAGGCAAACACTTCCAATTGCAAGAAGCTTCTTAATGAACGCTTTAAGACTAGAACCTACAAACGACGAGGCATGGCTTCAGCTTGGGTTGATTTGCAAGATGGAAGGCTCAATGCTGCAAGCGGCGGACTGTTTTCAGGCTGCACATGAGCTTAAACTGTCTGCTCCTGTTCAAAGCTTTGTGTAAAAGTGGTTGCCATTGATTCCTCGAAAAGAATTCAAAGGGGATCAAGCAAGTTAACACGGTAATTTTACTCAATTTTAGGTAAATTTTTATGGATTTATAGCAACACCAAGCATCTGTAGCTTTCTGAATCTTGTTGATAATCAAAGAATGGTACATCCATATCAAGTTGAGTAACAATTTAGTGAAGTAGACAAAGGATTTGTTCAAGCCTTAAAGGACAGAATAGCATTCTGTTGTCACTTGGCATTGTCTCCATCTATTCCAGCTATTAAAGGAAACATGTATAAAAATGAGGATGGAGAAGGGTCTCTCGGACCATATACGTCCATTCGTCCTATTGCTCGGACAAACAAGACCATATACGTCCATATGGTCTATTACTCTTATTATTTCAGAGTCCATTTAAAGAGAAAAAAATATTATTTCACCTCGATTTTTTTTTTGATATTTTTACATATACTTCTCTCACACGAGTATAAAGTGGGTCTCACTTTTATGTGAGAGGGAATCATGTAAAAATAGTGATTCCTTTTTTTATTGACATAATATAAAAAAAATTATCATTTTATGTAACCTTGTGAGGTTATTAAGGTTAAATTTGAAACTTTTTTTATTCTCTTTTCTTCATTTTATTTTTCTTAATTTGTATGAAAATGGCACTCAACTCATCTTTTTGAAGATGGAAGGAGTTATGTTTTAGAGATTAACATAGAACAAATATACATTCATAGCGTTTCCAAAAATTGTCAAATAAGACTGTTTATTTAAATCGATTTAATTTTGATCAATATAATAATGAATAATACAATATAATAATGAATTTATTTAATTTTGATTAATACAATAGTTTATATTATAAATTACTTAAAATATATTATCAAGTACAAAACTGCTATTTTTAAAATTAGAATAAATTCACATAATAATTTAAATCTAGGTTTTCAAAAATTAATGAGGATCCAAATTAAATGAGCCTCTTTCTCTGATAGAGGAGGGGGTGGGACCGTGGGAGGGGTAGCGGGAGGGGGCAGAGAGGGGAGGGGATAGTAATACACTTGCATTGGCAGGAGCATGCACCTCCCAGTCCACATCATATGATCTAAGAAAGGTGGAGCCACAGAAACCCATTGTGAATGTATTACAAGCTATCTGTACACAGCTTATACATATAGGAATTCGATAAGAAGAAAACAAAGAGGACTTGGAAATGGGCGTGAAAAGAAAGAAAAAATAACCACGACACAACATTTTGCACTGTATTTCCAGTTTCCCTCGGTAACATTCACAACAGAGGAATATTATACTCCAGAGATTTCAACTCGTTCCGATACAAAAGCGATTGATGGTTATTCCATCCATATACACTGCATAGAAGAAACAAAATAACGAGGTTTCAAACTATTAACAAAGTATGCATACTTTCTGTAATGGATGGACTACTAAAATGAATTGTTACAAATTATCCACATAAGCCGATTCAATATTTGACATTACTGAATTCAGCAAGTCTTCATCAGGGTGCAAATATGGGAATAAGCACAATCGTGTACTGAATCGCTAATTTCATCAGATCAGTATCAAGAACCAAGAGGAGTAAATGCTACACAACAGTGACTAAGATAACTATCCATTCTAACGCATATTCATCAGATCCGTTCTAAAAATATTCCACTTCTAACGCATTTTTTTCATTTTTAGTTAAGTTACAAAAATATTAAATAATACCGGCCAAAGATATATAATTTCCTGCAATTATGGTTGATATAGAGCCGCATAGCATCAGTTTATTGCACACATTTAACAATGAAAAATAGTTCCCACAATTTCTCTGCCTATTTCTCAATATTATCTTAAAAATAAAAAGGAGCTTCAGTATAGTATCCTGGAAACTAATCCAAGTTTTATCTTGAAGGAACCTGATCATTAAATTTTCAACAAAAGCATGTACACACAATCCATGCTCTATTGATTTGCAAGCACTTGATTGGTGATGAATGGCTCAAAACCCGATACCATAAATGTAGAGGAAGAGAGACATCCACTATACACAAAAGGGAACATCAGTTTTGTTAAAGCAGTTTCTTATTTTTATCCTTTCCTAGAATTGACATCCATGTCAAATTGTCAATTGTATTTTATAGTTTATGAATTACACATTAAATATGTGATTTTTTTTAATAAGTCCAAATATACATTAGTGTTTAATCATTTTTCTCATTAATGCTTCATAACATAGAAATCTATTGTCAGCATTTCGCTATTCTCAACTAGTATATTAGCACGTTTTCATTATTTAGAATACTCCGATGTTTAAAGACAATCCAAACACCCAGTCACATACTCCTGTCGGCAGAATATTCACCAAATCTCTCACCAGAGTCCTCCCATGTCCGTCTCTCTAGAACCCATTTCTCTCTCTCTCTCTATGTGCCACCATTCTTTGGCGCTAGAACTATATCTTGTCAGATATCTCCTATCTCAAAAAATATTTTCTAGAGTTATATTCCACTTCCAAATCCTACTGGCTACAGAGGTACTGCCATTATTGTGCAGTCTAAAACCTCCGCCACACTTACTAAAGTCAGAAAGCTCAACTGTGCAAATGTCCTTGGTCTTCATTGTGTGAACTCGTATGGCAATACAGAACTCATGGTTAAGTGGGTAAAAGCTAGTGTAGAGTGAGAGTGCTCTTGTATCGTACTGGGAAGACAAGTCTCGTGGAGTACTGTAAGAGAGTTCTGGGTATGCTGGGCACAGCTATGAGACCCCAGTAAGTGGACCATACAGTATGCTTGGCATGCCAAATTGTGTTGATGAGTGAGATGTGAATGTACATTAGTGAGAGGTTTTTCTGCCTGTTAACTAATTGTTTTTTTGAACTGAAGTGTTTGTATCTAATTTTGAGTGTTTTTGTGCAATATCCAACAATTTCTTCCCCACAAACTTGAGATCAATCTGGATTGTTGTCAGACAATGATTCAGAGAGATTAGAGAATCATTAACATAATCAAAACATGTTTCCCTGCTCTGTAGCAAGCCCTAATACTATGCCACCAGTGTAATTCTTGAACCAAAACAGATATTTGCACTGACATGATTTTTAACTAACAGTCTCACACTAATGACAACCCTAAAAATGCAGAGCACACCTTTCTAAACTGAAGTTATTTAAAGAACTTTTGAGAGCAATCAAATCAATGACAATAACCAATAATACAGGTAACTACTCAGGTATTTTTAGCTATGTATGCAAATCAACAATTGCTTTAATGGTTAATGACAAATCTGAGATGAATAACCGCTTTAATGGTTAATGACAAATCTGAGATGAATAATTACTTTAACGGAACACAAAGTGCGAGTTGCCTAGTAAATACAAACCCAAGGAGAGTCAAATTGACCACCACTTGTGCAGGACAAGACTTTAGAAACCCATCCAGAGAGTCCAAAGTCCAACAAGGAGAATTTTATAGAATGTAATATTATTTTATTTATAATTTTAATAGTATCATGTTTGAGTTAGTTTCTTAATAAACTTTAAAGGTTATTATAATAGTCAGAAATATTACAAGAGTTTTGAACGTATAGATTGGTTTTCTTTTCCCTCTTCTCCCCAATTCTTCCACAAATTCCCCACCAATTATAAAACCCTAATTTCCATCCCCAGCAATCACATAAAGTAAGAAGATTAGTTGACAGAAAAAATATTAAGTGAAACACATACTTACTTTAAATGTCCAAAACTAAGCTAAGAAAGCTGTTCCTCATCCCATCTGCCACTGTGCACATTGTAAATATAAATCAAAGAAATCAAAGTCAGTAGTCACTTTCATATTCTTTAGAAACTCAAGCAGCAGCATACTGCCATATGCATATCTTAATTCCATACTACTAATAAGATAAAACAAAAAGGAGGCACTGAGACTGCAAACAGCCATATATAACCAAGCCCCTCATGGCTCAATGGTAAAATACTACTCATAAAGCTTGGGGTGCATGAGGTCTTGGGAAGGCAAGAATGTTAAAATTTCAGTCGAATATAGCAAAAATAATAATAATAATAAAAAAAAGTCATATAAAGCATCATTAGTGCTAGCATTGAAACTAGAAAATGGGAATAACCATCAATAATACCTTAAGAACTGGCTCGCCTTTGTTAGTGTTAGCAGATTGTTTTGCAGCAGCTGCTATCTGTGCACGTGCAGCTCTTCCTGCAGCGGACTTATCAAATTGCTCTTGCCTGCAATTGAGCCATAATCGACTTGGTTAGACACAGTATCATAGATAGGCAATCCAATTTTTTTTGTATTACTGGATATACCAGAAACCGTAGTAGTCAAATCGCCTAGTCTGTGGCACCACACCACCACCCAGGCGGTCGCCCAATTTTTCTCCCCTCAAACTTTGATGTAAACCACAAAAGGTAGAATTATTTGTATCAATTTATTCGTAAAAGCTTATTACACTTCAAGGAAATTTAAAAAAAAAACAGCTCATCCAAACACCGTCCTATCAAACAGGCTAGCATTTCGTTCTTTAGTAACCTTATATGCAATATGGTTTAAGAGTTAAACCTATACAGACAGCCACAACACACGCTTTTGGAGGTTTCAAGTCCCATCCTATCATTGGCAGTAGCGTAACTGACTGTAAACTCGCCAGAATTCTCCCCTTTTTCTCACTTTCAATTTTCTTACTTTTTTTCAGGTCGAAACAGGATAAAATCATAAAAAATGTGAGACCAAGATTCACAATTTTATCTCACGTCAAGAGAATAAAATCATACCCAAGGCATTTTTCACTGGAAGGACTGCCCATAACTAATATGCAAGAAACATATCTAATCTTAATAATGTAAAACAAAAGCTGTACATGCACAGAGGAGATAAATAAATCTCCATCCGTCCCAACAATTATTGCAACACAACCCTTTCTAAGAAGTCCCAAAAAAAATTGCAACATGTCCTTTTTGAGAAATATTTGTGAAGTTAGATGACTAATAGACTCATAGTCGTATCAATTTTATCGTTTGAAATAATAGTGGATCCCTCCGCTAACTAAACATTTTGTGGTTCACATTCTTAGATCATTCTCAACCGCACACTTTATAGGGACCAATCAGGAAACCAAATAAAAATTTAAAAATTTCTTAAACTTTGTGCAAAAAGGTGTGTTGCAGTATTATGTGACGGAGGGAGTAGCAATAGTGCATGTATTAGTCTCATGTGTGCGTCTTGTGCAATTTGACATACACGTTGCCAAAACTACTTATATGTCTTCGTGTAACCACATAATGCTCAAGTTACTGCGTTAATAAAAATCTCATAACTACAACATCAGACAGCAAAAGACAATTTAAACCTTTGTACTCAATTGCTTGATATCATGAATAAATTGGTGCAACAGGTAGCTTGTATTCACTTCCCAAGAGATGGTTTCAAACCAAGGCCCTGTTTGTTTAAAGAAAAACTCCCCTATTTCTTATCATCCAAATGTAATGTTTGTGACTCTAACAAATTATCTTTGAAGGTACTCACTGGAATATGCCAACAAACTGATAAATTATCCGGATTCCTTCCATAATCAATCAAAAATTCAAAAGCAATATGCTACAAGTCACTATCGAGGAATCTAAAACAAGACACCATATCACTTTCTTCATCACCATAAAGGGAAGGCAATGTAAGGAATTGTTATGGTGTTAGTTTAGTAATTAAACATAGTTGGTTGGGTAGAGATGTCATTTCCAAATAAAATGTGTTGTATTTCATTTTAGCTGAAAAGTTGTTATAGAGGAGAGTTGTTTGGTTGTAAGTCTATAAATACATATGATGTACTCAGTAAATAGTATGAAAATGCTTTGTTATGTTACTCTCTCTATATTTTCCTGATCTTATCTCTACTTTTCCTCTCTGTATCCTAATCTTTTTCCCTCTCTTTTCCTTAGTCTCTTCTCAAATCTCTGGTTCTCTTATAATTCTCTTGAAGTTTAGCTTAATTGTGAGTAAGGACTGAATTCAAATCTCAGTTCCTTACAATTGATATCAAAACTCAGTTGATCGGCCATGGCTACTAATAATCAACGATTAACTAACTTAGAGAATAACGGGATCCACAAAATCAGCTACAATATTCGGTAAAATCGTTGAATAAAGGTTTCGATGAGAAATTGGAACAGATGTTGAAAGGATTTGAAGCTATGTTATTAGCTTAGAATCAGAAACAAGGTTCAAATTCATCTGGAGTTGACAGACTACCCTCAGGTATTGTTCCTCAATCTTCAACTCAGCATCCTACCGAATATGTCCTTGGACCTTACGAAGGAGGTGTTTCTTCATTCAGTAACTATGAAGGAATATTTCGCACGATCAAATTTGAATTTCCTAAATTCTATGGTACTAACCCTAGGTCATGGACAGTGTTCTAAAAAGCGACCTAGGCGGTCGCCTAGGCTCTAGGCCCCCTGGCGTCTCGCCTAGGCCCAAGGCGGCAAAAAATCCCTCTAGGCGGGCTAGGCAGGGCAGGAAATTAGGCGACCTAGGCGAAAAATTTAAATTTTATTATTTAATAGCAATCTTTTTTATGAATAAAACTAATACGTTAAAGATATATGTTAGCCATACTTAGCTTATGGTATTTGTCATTTTCTTTAAGTTCTCAATTTTGAACATTACACAAACAAAAATAATTTCATAATTAATAATATCAAATGTCTCATTCAATAAACTTCACACTAATTTTTAAAAATAACATTTATTTAAATTTAAAAATATCTCAAATTGATTTTTAAGAAATTAATATTAATTTGTTTGTGCTTGAACTTTGAACAATTGCATGTTTGTATTTGAACTTTGACATTGGCAATATGGATGTGTTTGAACTTTAAGCAAAGACTTTTATTATCTTTATTATAGATTGTTTTGCTTTATATTATTGTTTTGTTTGAATAAATATAATATAAAATATTAAAATTGACTTAAAATAAAAAATTCAGCCTAGGCCCCCTGGCCGTCCGCCTCCCCCCCTAGCGCCTTTTAGAACATTGGTTATGAATTAGGAAGTGTAATAAATTGTTTTCTCAACATAGCGTTGCTGAGAATCAGAAGCTATACTTAGCCACTATGCATCTTGAAAGAGAAGCTAAAATTTGGTATTTTATCTTTGTTGAAAGTGGAGTTGAAATGACATGGAATGGGTTAATTGATGAACTGTTGGCTAGATTTAGTCCTGAGACTAAAGTTAATCCTATAGCTGAGCTCAAAAAATTGCAACATGAACTGTGGATGAATATACAGCTAAATTTGAAGATCTCAGGGGTTGGGCTTTAATAAAGAATTCTAAATTGAATGAAGATTTTTTTGTTAATTGTTTTGTTGGGGGCTTTCGTGAGAAGATTCAATTAGGTATCAGAGTTGAGTTTTACAACTCTTAAAGAAGTTATTCGTTTAGCTAGAGTTGAGGAAGCCAAATTAGAAGCTTGGATTAAAAGGAGTAGAATTGTTTTGAGGCCTTCTTCTAACAATAATCTGGTGAGCAGAATTTCTATTGTAGCATTTGATGTGCAAAGGTTTCCTAGTGGTGTAGGAATGGGCAACTCTGGAAACATTAATGCAAATATTATAATGGCAGATATTAGAATGAGAGTTAATACAGTTGAACCTAAAAAGATCTTGCCTATTAGAAACCTAACCAGGGAACAAATTTTTGAGAAAAGAAAGAAAGGCATGTGTTTCTCATGTGATGAATCCTATGTCCCAGGACATGTCTGCAAGCAACCCCACTTGATTATGATGATACCTTCTGAGGAAGAGGAATCAAATTGGGATTCAAAGGAACAAATTGTGTGTGAACTAAAATTATTGCCAAAGGTAAAGCAAAATAAATTGCTACCAGATGGTAAGTTAGATGATGTTCAAATAACTTTACATGTTTTGTTAGGGCACAATGCAAACAACACTATTAGAGTGCAAGGAACAGTGAGTATTCTCATTGATAGTGGGAGTAATGGGAATTTCTTGGATACTAATCCAGTAACAGTTTTTGTGGCTGATGGCTTCCAAGTACACAGCACTCAAGTGTGTACTGATTTTAAATGGCAAGTTCAGAATCTGGACTTTAATACTGAGATGAGGGTATTTCCTTTGGGAGGAGTTGATGCAGTACTTGGGGTTCAATGGTTGAAAACAGTGAGTCCAGTTACTTTTGACTTCAACAAATTACAACTTCAGTTTCATCGAGATGAGGAATCAGTAATATTGCAAGGGGAAAGCACATATGTTACTCCTATACACCTTATGAATTCTGGAAAATTTAAGTTGTTACAAACTACTTCCCATGGGTTTTTTTGGGTATTTGTATGGTATTATGGAGTGTGAGGAGTGCAGTCCTACAACTCCTTGTCCTAAGTTGCAAGAGTTGTTAGCTTCATTTTCTGATGTAATTGGCTAATTGCAGAACCACAAGGCTTGCCTCCTGTGAAATCTCATGATCACCACATTAACTTGAAGGAGGGCAGCCAACCTATTAATTTGAGACCTTATAGATACCCTTATGTTCAGAAATCAGAGATTGAGAAAATTGTTGCTGACTTACTAAAAATTGTGGTTATCCAAAACAGTAGTCCATTTGCTCTCCCAGTTTTCTTAGTTAAAAAACATGACAACACATGGAGAATGTGTATTGATTATAGGACTTTGAACGATGTTACTATTAAGGACAAGTTTCCTATACCTGCAATTGATAAGTTGTTAGATGAGCATTATGGTGTAAAATGGTATTTTAAGTTGGATTTGAGGTCTGGTTATCACCAGATTAGAGTCCATCCTCCAGATATTCCTAAAACTGCTTTTAGAACTCATACATATCATTATGAATTTAAAGTAATATCATTCGGGTTAATTAATGCACCAACTACTTTTCAAAGTCTTTTGAATGTTATGTATGCTCCTTACTTGAGGAAATTTATCTTGGTTTTCTTTGAGATGACTCTACAGCTGTTAAGGCAACATGAATTGTATACAAAAATATCCAAGTGTACCTTTGCTACACAACAGGTACAGTACCTTGGTCATGTTATTACTTTTAAAGGTGTATCAACTGATCCAACTAAGGTTGAGTGTATGGTTCAGTGGCCCAAACCCATGAACCTTAAGAGTCTAAGAGAATTCTTGGGCTTAACACGATATTATTATAGAAAATTTATAAAGAATTATGGTTTTTTCAGCAAACCATTAATTGATATGTTAAGGAAAGACCAGTTCCAATGGAGTCATGAAGCTGAGGTAGACTTTGACAACCTTAAACAAGTTATGATTAATGCTCCAGTTTTAGCTACATCCGATTTCACCGTCACATTTGTAGTGGAGACTGATGCTAGTGGTATTGGTATAGGGACGGTGTTAATGCAGAGGAACAGACCAATTGCTTTCTTAAGTAAGGCTATTGCTCCTAAGCATTTGGGATTATCGACCTATAAGAATGAGCTGATGGTTGTGATATATGCAGTGCAAAAATGGAGAGATTATCTAGTGGGAACAAGTTCATTATTAAAACAGACCATCAAAGTCTCAAGTATTTGTTGGATCAACAAATCACTACTACTAATCAACAAAAATGGATTACCAAGCTCATGGGACTAGATTATGAAATCAGGTACAGGAAAAGCAGGGAGAATTTAGCAGCAGATGGATTGTCTAGGCATCCTGTTGGAAATCTTATGTGTGTAATGGAAACTGGGGTTCTAAACTGTTTGGCCCTCACTACAGTGCCACCTAAATGGGTTCAAGATTTGGCTGAAACTTGGGCAACTGATCCAGACCTGCGGCAAATTATCTCTCGGTTAGTATTGGATTCTTCCTAAGTCCCTGATTATTCTTTTGAGAATGGAAGGTTGCGGTAGAAGGATAAGTTGGTTGTGGGTAATTCCTCGGAGGTAAGGCTCAAACTTTTACAAGACAGGTCTTCTATTGGGGGTCATTCAAGAAGAAGACGTACTTTTGAAAGAATATCTCAGCATTTTTATTAGCCCACTTTAAGATCTGATGTGATTACATTTGTGAAAGAATGTGAGGTTTGTTAGTTAAGCAAGCATAAAACTAGTGTTACTCCGAGGTTGTTACAACATTTACCTATTCTTGAAACACCGTGGAAGGATATTGTCATGGATTTTATTGAAGGGTTATTTAATTCTCATTGGATATACTTCTATCATGGTAGTCATAGACAAACTTACCAAATATGCTCATTTTTTGGAGTTGAAACATCCATTTATTGGATGCTACTGATGTAGCTATTATATTCCTCGACAACATTCATAAACTGCATGGATTACCTTCATCAATAGTTTCAAATAGGTATAAAAATTTTATTAGGCATTTCTGGCAGTCATTGGGTACCCATTTGCTACTTAGCACATCATATCATCCTCAAAGTGATAGTCAGTCTGAGAAGTTAAATCGGTGTTTGGAGACTTACTTAAGATGCATGTGTAGTCAAAGACCAAAAGACTTGGAGCGAATGGTTGTCACTTCCTGAATGGTGGTACAACACCCATTACCATAGTGGTGCCCAGCTTACTCCTTTTCAGGCTTTATATGGCTATGCAGGTCCCCACATTTCTTTCCATCAATATGGCCAAATTTTTGATCCTACAACGAGGCAGTTTTGTGCTTATAGGAATCAATTGTTGCAGCTCTTGAAAGATAATTTGGCTAAGGCTCAGTGTAGAATGAGGAATTATGCTAATCGAATAGGCAGGAGAGGGTCTTTAATGTGGGGAATATGGTATACTTAAGAGTTCGATCCTACAAGCAAATTTCTATGAAACGGTCCAAGTATTCTAAGCTAGATTCAAAATATTACAGGCCATTTCAGGTGCTTGAAAGGATTGGACCTGTTGCTTATAAGTTGTTGCTACCAGCTCAAGCTAAAATTCATCATGTGTTCCATATTTCTCTCTTAAAGAAAAAATTTAGTACTGCATCACATGTGTTTCAGGTCTTGCCATGTAGATGATCATGGACAGTACATTATAGAGCCTATTGCAGTCATTGATCGTAAATTGGTAAAGAAGAATAATGCAGTTGTTGCTGAAGTCTTAATCCAATGGTCTAATACTTTTACCTTTTGAAGCTACTTGAGAGACTTGGTCTGATATTCATGCTGGATTTCCAACTTTCCATCCTTGAGGACAAGGATCTTTTTAAGGAGAGGGGATTGTGAGGAATTGTTATGGTGTTAGTTTAGTAGTTAAACATAGTTGGTTGGGTAGAGATGTCATTTCCAAATAAAATGTGTTGTATTTAATTTTAGCTGAAAAGTTGTTACAGAGTAGAGTTGTTTGGCTGTAAGTCTATAAATACATATGATGTATTCAGTAAATGGTATGAAAATGCTTTGTTATGTTCCTCTCTCTATATTTTCCCGATCTTACTCTACTTTTCCTCTCTGTATCCTAATATTTTTCCCTCTCTTTTCCTTAGTCTCTTCTCAAATCTCTTGTTCTCTTATAATTCTCTTGAAGTTTAGTTCAATTGTGAGTAAGGACTGAATTCAGATCTCAGTTCCTTACAGGCAAATTGATAGACTCCACGGCACGCTTGCGTGAGGTGATCGTCGCCCGGACCGTTTCTAGCACAGTTGTTGGGTGAATTGCTTGCAACACCTTAACCCCTCGTCTATACTTTAGACGGTAATCTTGGTACAATTGCTCGCGTTTGGAAATCTGCGTTGAATGGACACCAACGACACCTTGACCCCTCGCTTATATTGAAGCGGTAATCTCGGTACAATCGACGATTGATGCGGTAGAAGACGCCACACACAACTATGAATTGTTGTATGATAAGTCAAATTGAATCTCAAAGAAAAAAACTAAGAAACTACTAATTTCTTAGGAATTCTTCAAAGAACCAAAAGTAGAGAATAAACTCTCAATTATATTGAATAAAAAAAATAATGTATATATAATGTGTTTGATTACATAACTTGGACCTCTATTTATACTACTCAAAATCATCCAAATCCTAATAGGAATAAACTATAACCCTAATAGAAGTCCATTTAAAAAGAAATCCTAATTACAATAAAATTCTACAAATAAAAATCTGCAATTTGGCATGAAAAAAAAATAATTGCTGCGTGAATAAAATCTCCTCCGCGTGAGCTGCTAATTGAAATCAAATATTGAGCTGCTAAATCCAATTCCCACGTGACTTGGATCATGGAGTTATCAAGTAATGGGCTAATGGCACGCTTACCGAAATCAGCTAATAACACTTGCCAACATCATCTATATAACCAACATGTTAATCCTGATAACTTGAATAAAAAAATTACGCATGGCCCACGTGAAACAACCTTGCCAAGTAAATTGTAGTCCACATGAAATTAATTAAATCATTCCATTCGGTTGCATGTAGTATATGTGGACTTTGCTAAAAAAATTGGGCTTGCATTAAATTGACCCAAATTTGTGTCTTTTGCTCTTTTGCCTCCTCGTTGGATTTTCTTGCGTTAGCTTCAGCCCAAACATCTAGATCAATCCATTGAGACTTTGTTTGAATCTCTTTGTTCTAGCTTTGCTTGATCCCCACGTCCCTTTAGTCTTGTTTGAATCCACGCATGCTATGTCCTCATCACAAATGCTCATTTTAAACACAAAAATTGGCGTCCAAATGATGCTCAAATTCTCTAATAGGATCCCTATCTCTAAATTGTTACAGTTACATTTGATGATCAAAAATTGAAATCGCAAACAATACAAAAAGCCCTAATAATTATGTAAGACAACTAAAATACTAGTTGAAAACAAAAAACGTATCACACTAGAGTGAATTACCGGACGAATATAGCTGAATAACAAATCTTAAATTAACATTTGAATGATTAAAAAACAAGAAATCAATTCAAATATAAATGATTGATAAGAGGGGAAACAGAGAGAGAAATGCCTCTTTTCGGCGGCTTCGGCGGCTTTAGCTCGAGCTTCTTGAGAGGCTAAACGGTCTTCTTCCTTCCTCTGCTGCTTGCCTCCGTCAAAGCAGGCAAAGCAACCCATCTCTCTCCTCTCTCTCTCTTTTTACAAACTGCCACCTTGTTTGACCATGTACAAAAGTAACAAACAGGATGCCGACGACTTGAAATGGGTCGGGTTACCCGGGTTTGGGGTTGAATTGGGATTTTCAAATAATATCCGTTCAATTTTATATGCTTCCTTGTTTTATACTTATGAGCTGGCTAACATCGTAAACCAGTCAAACAATTCATGTTCGACTCAAAAAAAATATAAATACAATTTAGATTCTTTAATAATATGATTCAAATATAAGTATAAAAAATAGTTCGAATAAAAATATGAGTACAGTCTAAGTAAGGTTGTACTTGACTCGTTTAAGATTTAAACTACTTGAATTTTCAATTGTGATTCGATACATACTCGATTGATATATAACGGGACGAATTGATTAAGTCGTGATTATGGGGACATAATTCTTTTAAGGGTGGAAAGATGTGACGAATGAGATTTTTGTAATTTAATTTAAATATTTATTGAATTAAATAAATATTTTTTAATTATTTAATTATTGGGTTAAATAATTAATTGATGAATTTATGAAAGATTAATTTAATTATGTTAATCTAATTATATGTGTTACATTGATTAAATTAATGTGGAGAATTTTATTATTCATAGTATGTATTTAATTGAGCTTATTTGATTAAATGAATTATTTAATAAGCATAATGTTATTCTAATTAATTTAATAATTAATTAGAGATTTAATGATTTGACATAATTAATAAATGAGAATTTAATTATGTGACTATGAGATTTATTGTGGAATTATTTTATTTTATTTAATTGAATTAAATAAGATATTGATTAATTGCTTAAATGGGTGTGACATTATTAAACTATATAATAAATAAGTTAATTAAAATAAATTAGAAAAGAGATTAATAAGCTAGCCAAACATTGCCCTAAGAGGAGTTGGCCAGTTAACCCACTAAGGGATTAACCGACCACGATAATGCCAGTTATCTGTGCGCGCTTATATTAGTCTTATTTTATACTTACACATTTTATTCCTAATACCTAAACTTTGAGAAAACAAATAGAATTTAGAGAGAAATCTGAGAGAAAGTGTGAATTGAAGGAGAATTAGAGAAGAAATTTACCATATTTGAATCATATACACTAGTAGGGTAATCTCTTCAACTCAAACCTTAAATTACGTTATTATATTTTGTGAAAAACTATTTCAAAGTCCTCTATGATTGAAGAGATTTACAATTGATGAGTATATATATATATATATATATATATATATATATATATATATATATATATATATGTTAGTATATGTTTATATCATATATTCATGTGATTAGAGTAATCGATTTCGTGTAAACATGCTATAATCAGAGTTCTTCCATTAAGGGATGTTTTGAGTTCTCTGTAAAATAACTATTGTATGATCTTCAGATTCTAGAACTGGCGTGTCATGCTGCAGCACCAAATCCAAGCTTAAAATCCGAGCTGTAGCGCCAGCCGCGCTGCAGCTCCAGACTTAAACTTATAGTCTGAGTTGCAGCGACAGCCGCACTGCAGCGCCAGTCTTAGCTTAATTGGTGGAGTTGCAGCGCCAGATTCAGTTCAAATGGTGGAGCTACAGCGCCACTTGGCAGTTTTGCCCAGAAATGAGATTATTAATTGTTCAAGTCCAGGAAATGTAATTGTAACCTAATCTAATGAACATAAAAATGTATTAAACATATAATGTGATATTAAAACAGATTCTTAACATGTCAATGGTGTACTTACATGTCTAATTGATTTGTTGAACTCATAGTTAGCTCATCGTTCGTGAAGTCTAATATTATGTGAAAACAAGTGTTGTGATTTGATTAGTATAATCATAATTAGAGTTTAGATAAAAGAGAATGAACTTATGATACGAGTTATGTTATAATTAACTAGTATTGTGAATATAAATGATATGTATGATTAAATTGAGGAACATGAATAGTTAACGTATAATCCATGCACGAGACAAGTTTATAAACCTTACCTCTTTACATTGAGCATGTTTTCTAACCTTAAACTTTATTTGAGCAAGTTCTAGACTTATATTCTATATCGAGCAAGTTCTTGTTATTTATTGATTAAGTTCAAGATTTCATATTAGATGTTATCATTCTTTTAAAGCGTGATTCATGTTATACAATACTTATTCCATTGTATACCTCTTATGATTATTATTCAAACTGAATATCATTTATTGTTAAACCTTGTAGGACTAGCGAACCTTATTGATTCGGCTCGTCCATAGTTGATGAACGTTCAAATTTCAGAACCCTTGTTGAGCTTATCCAAACCAAACTTCATTTGGTGCAGACTCTAATGTCAAACTGAGATGAACAACCCTGTTATAGGGGATTAATTATGCTTTGGCGTTAAGATATTGTGCATAGTATGGTACTAAGGTCTGATCCCCTAAGTACGAGAAGAAGAGTCCATAGTCTTATGACTGTTAAAGGTTTCAAATATAAACACTTGACAACCTAGGACATAGTTCAAGGTCTTATGACCCTCAGAAGTCCTTTTGATTCTTGTTGTTCATTCTTGATTCAAAATCCGGGTTTTCTTATTTCAGAAGTCTTCGATTCACACGCATGTTATTATATTATTGTTACATTATTATACTTATGGGCAATCGTGCTCATTTTAGCGTAATAATAACATTGCAGTTAAGAACGAAAGGTCCAACGAGCCCTCTACTAGTAAAGGCAAGCGAAAGGTTAACAAGTGATGAAGACTTGTTGTTTAATTGATATACCTATGTTTCAGACTTATGTTAAAGTTGTGTTAAACTTATTATTTATTTATGTTTTCACATTTAATATTTAAGGTTAGTATGACCTGGGATTGATGTATTTTCATTCAAATGTTGTAACCCCATAAGGGGAGAATTTATTTTTATCTATTTATGGTTTTTAATTATTATGGGTAGATAGACATATAATGTTTGTACAGTGAACACAAAATCCAGTGGGAATTGGAGTACCTGAATGTGGGGGTGTCAGAGGTTGGTATCAAAGCTGTAGGTTATGAACCTTAGGTGGGGAAAAACCTTAGGTAGTAGCCTTATAGAAGATTGAAAGCATAGTGGTGATAAACTCTTATCGAGTTCTAAGAAATGAATTCCTTAATTCATTAAAGATAATGTGACGCCCCAAAATAGATATACATCACCAATTCTGAGTCGTCAAATACATGATACAGAATATAAATACAATCTTTAATATACAATATGAGCTGTGAGTTTTAATACAAATATTATTTTCTAGACAATATCCATTCTCAGAATAAGTCCTCATTATAATTAATATCACACTATTTTATAGAATTGTGAGGACTACTAATGCTATCATCTGGACCGTCACTCCGTTCCCCGACTAGTCCCTGCTACGTTCTCATTTCCTGAAGAGAACAATGAAAGCAAAAGGGTGAGCTCAACTAGCCCAGTAAGAAATATTATGACTAAGATAATGAAGAATAAATTATCGTTAGCCTTCAATAGTGTTAAACTGATAAAATATAACAAACATCAAGTTTAACTGCAACGGAACAAGCAATCCATTAAAAGAGTCAAGTAGAGAATAAAATCTACTATCTTTTATGATTTAAAAAGGTTTTTCATCACTTTTATCGCTGAGACTCAGCTTAATAAATAATCCACATCATCCATGCACTATGACCAAGGATATTCATTAGTATCACAACCATAAATTATCCATGCACTATGGGCCAAGGATATTCGTGTATTCATTAATGGTCATGATCATGCCAACAACTGTCCATCAATGCACTACGGGCCAATGATGACTTTTACCACATCATTTGTAATATTATGGTCATGGTTATACCGAATAATCTCTAGTCATAATCATACCAAGTCCATCTATGCACCATAGGCCACAGATAACTTTCAACAAAATATAAACATGAGGATGATGACAATGATATAAGAATTCAATAAAACAAGTTCAAGAATTAATTTATCCAAGAACCAATAACGTCCAAAATGTCAACATGATACTGTTTTGTGGGGTAAAACTCAAGAATGCTTAGAAGAATATTTCCATGAAAAGATACTGGATGAAGCGCAAATATCAAAGATATTACACTAATTTCATGAAGTATAAAAGCCAAAACTTTAACCAAATGAATATAATAAAGAATGGAATAACAAAAGAAATCACCAAGAATGCGATAGACCGCACAGTTAGGTTATTCCAATAGAATAATAAATAATGGAACCAGGTCATGCGTAAACGCACAGACAGGATGTTCCAATAGAATAATAAATAACGGAACTAGGTCAGGCATAATCCACACTGGCAGGATATTCCAAAAGAATAATAAAGAACGAAACTAGGTCAGACAAAATTCGCACCGACAAGATATTCCAACAGAATAATAAAGAATAAAATAACAACAGAATTTCACCATGTATGCGGTACTTCACATAGACATGTTATTCCAGCAGAATAATAAAGAATGGAATAACAACAGAATTTCACCATGTATGCGGTACTTCGCATAGACGGGTTATTCCAACATAATAATAAAGAATGGAATAACAGAAGTTCTCTTCATGAATACGAAAGAAATAATACCCCTTACCGTAAAAGAAGAGTATTCCGACTGGTAGGGCGAGGATATTCTTGAAGAAAACTTGTACTACGCTCAAAACTTCTTAAAACTCTAAAGAAATACGCTCAAGATTATAGAAGAGAATTCTCTAAAATTTCTGGTGTGATTTCAATTCTAACTAAGCATCCTATTTATAGGAGAATAGAAGGGGCACTGTGTAAGAAAAAAAATCATGGATGCAACATTTATTTCATTCACGGATGCTTGACTGAAGCATTATTTCATTCACGGATGCTAACCAACGTTGCAGGCAATTGAAATCAACCAAATTCAAATAACAACAAAACAAAAAAAACAAAAATATAATATATATATATATAACACATGTTATAACATATATATATATATATATATATATATATATATAAATATAATACTAATTCCCTCCATCTTACGCCAAAGCCTCCCCCCCCATTTCCTAACATTTCATATTTCAACACATATGGGCCCCACCTTTATTATAAAAATAACTTTCTAACGATTATTTTGAAAAACGAGTAAACGGGGGTCCAAAAATTACATCAAATACTTCATAAAAATTTCCTCAATATTTTTAACAACATTTATCATCATTATTATAATTGACAATACTAATCGACCAGGCCGTTCCCAGGAAAGAGGGGGCTTTCTAATAAGGATTTTACCCTATTGGCACGTAATTAGGTGACCAAATCTCTCATTGGCAGAACTTCTAGACATCGTTAATATTGCAAATAATAATATTAATAACTCAGTCATCTCAATTATTGATTAATAATATAAAAATATTGACAATAATTGAATCAAATAACGTGAGATACTATGCAACAATTACTGTAGCAATAATTAAACAAAACTGAGTGTCTTCTTACGTAAGCCTCAATAATCGATACCGTGTGCTACTATGCAATCACGCGTATTATTGTACTTTTAACACCGGGTGTTTCAACAGTTAACGGTAAAACTTCCGCCGTTATTTTCATAAAAATATTTTTGTCATTTTCTCAAAGCGATAATAATTCCGTTGTGGGGTCCACCAATGATTATGTCGTCGTATGAGTATTCCCTTTTAAAATGAATATTCCCCGACCAATCGAATATTATATAACAACTTGCGTACTTTGCAAAAATTATAAATATTACCCACAACTATAACATTATATCAAATTCATTCCATAATATTTAAAAATGATATTTATAGAAAAATCATCTTTATTAAAAAAAATTGGGGTCTTACAACCTCCCCTTCTTATGAAATTTTGCCCTCAAAATTAGGGTACATACCTGGTATGTCGAAGAGGTAAGGATACCTTGATTACATTTCAGATTCTAACTCTCAGGTCATTTCCTCAATATCGTGGTTTCTCCACAAAACTTTGACTTGAGGTATAACCTTGGAGCGTAGAATATGTTCCTTCTTATCCAAGATTTGAACAGGAACCTCTTCATACGTTAAATCTTCCGCTATTTCGTCCGATTCTAACTCAATAATGTGGTTCGAGTCTTCCACATATTTACGTAACATGGATATATGAAAAACGTTATGAACACGAGACATACTTGGCGGTAAAGGAGTCTATACGCCATAGTTCCTACTCGATCGAGGATTAAAAATGGGCCAACGAATCGAGGATTGAGCTTTCCTTTCTTTCCAAATCTCGTAACTCCTTTTCATGGAGCAACACGTAACAACACATGATCTCCAATTTTGAATTCCACGTTCTTTCGATGAAGATCAGTATAACTCTTTTGTTGATCTTGTAAGGTTTTTATATGTTGTCGGATCGTTTGAATCTTTTTCGTAGTCATATGTACTAACTCCGGTCCCAACAACGTTGCTTCACCCACCTCATCCCAGCATACTGGAGAATGACACTTTCTTCCATACAACGCTTCGAATGGAGTCATGCCAATACTTGCTTGATAACTGTTGTTGTAGAAAAACTCCACCAATGGTAAGAACTTATCCCAACTTCCCTTGAAGTCAAGGACACAGAGTCTTAATAAATCTTCAAGAGTTTGAATAGTCCTCTCTGATTGTCCGTCCATCTGAGGATGATATGCCGAACTAAATTGTAAATCCGTGCCCATACCTTTCTGCAAACTAACCCAAAATTGTAAAATTCCAAATTTTACGAATAAAGATTTAAATTTCTCAATTTTTTTTAAAATATTATGGAATGAATTTGATATAATGTTATAGTTATGGGTAATAATTTGAAATTTTACAAAGTACGTAAGTTGTTTATAATATTCGATTGGTCGGGGAATATTCGTACGACGACACAATCATTGATGGACCCCACAACGGAATTATTGTCGGATTGAGAAAACGATAAAAATATTTTTATAAAAATAATGGCGAAAGTTTTACCGTTAATACTGTTGAACTACTCGGTAGTAAAAGTACAGTAATACGTGTGGTTACATAGTAGCACACAGTATTGATTATTGAGAAGTCACTCAGTTTTGTTCAATTATTGCTATAGTAGTTGTTGCATAGTATCTCACGTTATTTGATTCAATTATTGTTGATTATTATATATATATATATTATATATATATAAGTTTTGTTTTATTAGTATTATTAATGTAATAAAATAGAAAAGCTTTTTATATAAAATAGAATACTTTTATAAAGTTATTCATTTTATTAGGCTAATAGTAAAATCTTTTTATATAAAACAGAATACTTTTATAAAGTTATTCGTTTTATTAGACAATAATTAGAATATATTATATTTTATTATGCATAGTGTTTGCATAGTGCCTGTATAATGTTTGCATAGTAAATTTTTTTTAAAAGTTATTCATTTTATTAGATTATAAATAGAATATATTATATTTTATTGTAAACCAATCTGGACCGTCCGTTTAAAGTAAATCGATCTGGACCGTTCATGGATTGGTTACTATTCAGTCTATTCTTCTATAAATAGAAGCTCATTCCTTCATTATTTCTTACGAATTCATTGAAACTCTAGAGAGAGAAACTGTAGAGAGAATTATTCTTCTATAATCTTGAGCGTATTTCTTTAGCGTTTAAGAAAGCTTTGAGCATAGTGCAAGTTTCTTCAAGTATATCCCCGCCCTACCGTCGGAGTACTCTTCTTTATAAGGTAAGGGGTATTATTTTTTTCATATTCATGAAGAGAACTTCTGTTATTCCAGTCTTTATTATTCTGTTGGAATAACCTGTATACGCGAGCTACCCTATACTTGTGAAATTCTTCTGTTATTCCATTATTTATTATTCTGCTGGAATAACTTGTCTATACGAAGTACCACATACATGGTGAAATTCTGTTGTTATTCCATTCTTTATTATTCTGTTGGAATATCCTGTCTGTGCGTTTTACGCCGGACCTGGTTTCGTCTTTATTATTCTGTTGGAATATCTTTTCTGTGCGTTTTACGCCGGACCTGGTTTCGTATTTATTATTCTGTTGGAATATCCTGTCTGTGCGTTTTACATCGGACCTGGTTCCGTTATTTATTATTCTGTTGGAATAACCTGTCTATGCGAAGTACCGCATGCATGGTGATTTCTATTGTTATTCCATTCTTTATTATTCTGTTGGAATATCCTGTTGGTGTGTATTACGCCTGACCTGGTTCCGTTATTTATTATTCTGTTGGAATAACCTATCCATGCGAAGTACCGCATGCATGGTGATTTCTTTTGTTATTCCATTCTTTATTATACTCAGTTGGTTAAAGCTTTGACTTTTATACTCCATGAAATTAGTGGAATATCCTTGATATTTGCGCTTCATCCAGTATCTTTTCATGGAAATATTCTTCTGAGCATTCTTGAATTTTACTCTACAAAGAAGTATCATGTTGACAATTTGGACATTATTAGTTCCTGGATAATTTAATTCTTGAACTTGTTTTATTGAATTCTTATATCATTGTCATCATCCTCATGTTTATATTTTGTTGAAAGTCATCTGTGGCCTGTAGTGCATAGATGGACTGTGTATGATTATGACCAGGGATTATTCGGTATAATCATGACCGTAATGTTACAAATGATATGGAAAAAGTCCTCATTGGCCCGTAGTGCATTGATGGACAATTTTTGGTATGATTATGGCTATGGATTCTCTTCGGCCAAGGGTGCAAAGATGAATTATTTTATGGCATGATCAGGACCGTTGATGAAAACACAATTATCTTTGGCCCGTAGTGCATGGATAATTCGTGGTTCGTGATACTAAATAATATCCTTGGCCTATAATGCAGGGATGAATTGATGATGTGAATTATTTATTAAGCCGAGTCCCAGCGATAAAAGTGATGAAAAACTTTTTAAATCATAAAAGATAGTAGATTTTATTCTCTACTTGACTCTTTTAATAGATTGCATGTTCCGCTGCAGTTAAACTTGATGTCTATTGTATTTTATCAGTTTAACACTGTTGAAGACTAATGATAATTTATTCTGCATTATCTTAGTCATAATATTTGTTACTGGACTAGTTGAGCTCACCCTTTATTTCACTGTTCTCTTCAGGAAATGAGAACGTAGCTGAGACTAGTCGAGGAACGGAGTGACAGTCCAGATGATAGTATTAGTAGTCCTCACTATTCTGTTAAATAGTGTGACAATAAATATAATGAGGACTTATCCTGAGAGTGGATATTGTCTAGAAGACAATATTTGTATTTAAACTCACAGCTTTCTTGTTGTATATTAAAGATTGTATTTGTATTCTGTACCATGTATTTGGCGACTCAGAATAGGTGATATATACCTATTTTGGGGGCGTCACAAAAATCGTGAAGTGAATCTTGGGTCTCGATCAGAAACTATGGATACAGGCATACCATGCAATCTTACAACCTCGTTTATGTACATACGAGCAAGACGTTCAAGTGTATAAGTTTCTCGTATTGGTAAGAAATGAGCAGACTTGGTCAATCTATCAATAATGACCCAAATTGCATTTATGCCTTGAGAAACCTTAGGAAGACCAACAACGAAATCCATGGTAATGTGCTCCCACTTCCATTCTGGAATTTCAAGTGGTTGCAATGGACCTTTTGGTACTTGATGCTCCGCCTTGACTCGTTGACAAGTTAAACACCTTGAGATAAACTCTGCTATCTCTCTCTTCATCTTACTCCACCAAAATGTATGATGAAGATCACGATACACTTTGGTAATCCCAGGATGGATTGCAAACGGTGTGTTGTGCGCCTCCATCATAATTTTATACTTTAAATCAAGGTCGTTAGGAACATAAAGTCTGGAGTTGACTCGAAGTATTCATTCTTCATCGATTATTGCTTCTGGCATAGCACCTTCTTGCACTTTCTTCCTCTTACGCATCAGCTCCAGGTCTGTAGCTTGAGCAATTTTAACTTTATCGATTAACGTCAGCTC
The DNA here is from genome assembly GCA_020205505.1 of Panax japonicus. Classification (NCBI taxonomy): domain Eukaryota; kingdom Viridiplantae; phylum Streptophyta; class Magnoliopsida; order Apiales; family Araliaceae; genus Panax; species Panax japonicus. The sequence goes on from CM035092.1 coordinate 60,262,571, forward strand.
TACTCGTATATTTGCCATCATTCACGTGGGTCCCTGGAGTCTTTATCTCTATCTCCATCCTTTGCAAGTCATACAAAATGGGCCTTTGCATTGACAATATCGCACTCGTACCCGCATATGATTTTCTACTCAATGCGTCAGCTACCACGTTCTCTTTTCCAGGATGGTATGATCATAATCTTTCAATAGTTTAAGCCAACGTCGTTGTCGCATGTTGAGTTCCTTTTGAGTGAAGAAATATTTGAGGCTTTTATGATCCGTAAAGATCTCCACTTTCTCCCCCATACAAGTAATGCCTCTAAATCTTTAGTGCAAAAACGACTGCTGCCAACTCTAAATCATGAGTAGGATAATTCCTCTCATATTCTTTGAGTTGTCGAGAGGCATAGGCTATGACTTTCCTATGTTGCATGAGAACAAATCCTAACCCTTTGCCTGAAGCATCACTGTAGATGACAAATCCCTTCGAGCCAGATGGTATTGTCAGAACAGGAGTTGAAATTAGTCTCCTCTTGAGTTCTTGAAAACTCCTTCTCGCATTCCTCACTCCAACCAAATTTTGTATCTTTCTGAGTCAGCTGAGTTAACGGAGTAGCGATTCGAGAAAACTCTTCTACGAATCTCCGATAATAACCAGCTAAGCTGAGAAAGCTACGTACTTCGGTTACTAATTTAGGTTGCTCCCAGCTATGAATAGCTTCAATCTTTGCTGGGTCTACAAATATTCCATGACTTAATACTACGTACCCAAGGAATGCTACTTCCTCCAGCCAGAACTCGCATTTCTTCAACTTGGCATAAAGCTTGTTTTCATGAAGCTTTTGGAGTATCAGCCTCAAGTGTTGCTCATGATCTTCACGGCTTTTGGAATAAATAAGGATGTCATCAATAAAGACGACCACAAAGTGATCCAAATATTCCTTGAATACTCGGTTCATCATATCCATGAAGGCAACAGGAGCATTAGTCAATTTAAAAGACATGACTAGGAATTTATAATGCCCGTACTGAGTTCTGAAAGCCGTCTTTGGAATGTCATCGGTTCTATTCTTCAATTGGTGTTATCCGGAACGAAGATCAATCTTTGAAAAGAATTTGGCGCCTTGCAACTGGTCAAACAGGTTATCAATACGTGGCAATGGGTACCTATTTTTGATGGTGACATGATTCAACTTCCGATAATCAATACAAAGTCACATACTCCCATCTTTCTTCTTCACGAATAGAACAGGAGCACCCCAAGGGGAAGTACTAGGATGAATGAAACTGATGTCTAACAATTCCTGCAGTTGGGTCTTTAACTCCTGAAGTTCAATAGGAGCCATTCGATATGGGGCTTTGGAAATAGGTTTTGTACTGGGTTTAAGGTCGATATAAAATTCAATTTCACGCTCTGGGGGTAGGCCAGGAAGTTCTTCAGGAAATACATCAGGAAATTTATTAACAATAGAAATATAATTCAAAACTGACGTATTTTTGTTTAGATCCGTGACATGAGCTAAGAAAGCTTGACATCCATTTTTCAATAAACGAATAGCTTTATGGCTTGAGATGACAGTGATTGATTTTAATGGTTTGCTTGCTTGAATTCGCATAATAGGTTGGTTAGGAATATGAAAGCTAACAAGCTTACAAAAACAATCAATTTTTGCATGATGAGTAGTAAACCAATCAATCCCTAGAATTACGTCAAATACAAGTATTTTTAATGAAATAAGATCGACAGGTAATGTGAGGGTACCGATTTGAACCAAACAAGACTTATAAACAGTGGATGTAATGAAGGTTTCTCCCAATGGAGTTTCAATAGATAAGTCAAAGTCCAGTTTCTCCGGAGTCAAATTTAAACGTTGAACGCAAGTAGGAGAAATAAAAGAATGGGTAGAACCGGTATCAAATAAGGTATATACTTTGCTAGAGTTTATGATAAGCTTACCCGTGATGACCTCGTTCGGGTTCCTTAGTTTCTGGGATGTCACGACAAACTCTCTCCCTTGAACTACCGATTTTATCTTATTTGGGACGGCCTTTGATGCCTCCATCCCAGCTGGACTTGTCTTCAGTACATGACAAAATCGGGCCAGGTGACCTTCTCTTCCACAATTGTAACATGCTTTGGATGGCATCGCGCAGTTTGGACTGATGTGTCCCTCCCCTCCACATTTGAAGCATATGATAGGTGGTCGTTCTCCTTCCTTAACGACGGGTGCTGATGCTGACGTCTTTCCATCATTTTTGAATCTCCTCTTCTTGAAATGTCCACTCTTATTGTTTTGACCATGATTACCACAGAAGTGGTTACCATTTTTGGCATGTTGATTCCCTCCACACTTATTGTCACTGCTTCGATGATTGCTATCACTGGTATTATCAGTTTGCCTGCTGCTCTCTTTTGGTTGGGTTGACTCATTATCGCGCTCCAATAACTGAGCCATATTAACAACATCTGAATACAAACACAGTTTATGAGAGATAAGATATTGACGTATCTCGGGTTTCAAACCTCTTAGAAACATTCAGTGTCATTCTCTCCTCATTATCAACCAAATGGGACGCAAACCGGGATAATTTGGCAAACTTGGCTTCGTACTGTGACACGGTCATGTTATTTTGCTCCAATTTAATGAACTCTACCTCTTTCATATGACGAATACTTTCGGGAAAGTACTTGTTGTTGAATAGTTCTTGAAACTTCTCCCAAGACATCTTGAGTGCGGCAGGTTAAGTACTCTTTACAGATTCCCACCATTAATCTGCCTCTGCCCGCAACACGAAGGTGGCAAAGAGAACCTTTTTCTCCTCGGAGCATCCCAAGACATCAAATATCTTGTTGATCTGTTTTATCCACGTCTCCGCCTTAAGTGGTTTTGGCTCTCCAAAAAACTCCGGTGGTCCCAGCTCCTTGAACTGTTTGGCAATGACCGTTTGAGAGTTGCCAGTGTTTCCACCTGTATTTCGGACAGGAGCCGCTCTTGCCTGATGTTGCATGAATTGCATAAAGCCTCTGAACATTCCATCGTTCATCATCTGGAAAGTGTTATTGTTTGCCTGAGGATTGTCGCCTTCCTGATGCACATTATCCTGATTATTGATCTGTGGAGACTCAACGGTGTCCTGTGCTCCATTGATGTTCTCAACATTCTCGGATGTCATTTTCAAATACTGCCACAAAACAAGGGTTAATTAAAATATCACATATTATCCCTATACTCTGACCGACCAATTAAATGCCAAATAAACTTAGGTAGGTCATACTAGCGAAGGAATTCCCCGTCTCTCCCCTCCTAGTTCTTGTCTCACATCTTAGCCAGGGATCATATCCCTCAGCTTTGATACCAATTGTGACACTCCCAAAATAGGTATACATCACCTATTCTAAGTCGTCAAATACATAGTACAGAAAACAAATACAATCTTTAATAAATAATAAGAGCTGTGAGTTTTAATAGAAATATTGTCTTCTAGACAATATCCACTCTCAGAATAAGTCCTCATTACAATTATTATTACACTATTTCATAGAATAATGAGGACTACTAATGCTATCATCTAGACCGTCACTCAGTTCCCCGACTAGTCCCTGCTACGTTCTCATTTCCTAAAGAGAACAATGAAAGCAAAAGGGTGAGCTCAACTAGCCCAGTAAGAAATATTATGACTAAGATAATGCAGAATAAATTATCATTAGCCTTCAATAGTGTTAAACTGATAAAATATAACAAACATCAAGTTTAACTGCAGCGGAACAAGCAATTCATTAAAATAGTCAAGTAGAGAATAAAATCTACTATCTTTTATGATTTAAAAAGGTTTTTCATCACTTTTATAGCTGACACTAAGCTTAATAAATAATCCATATCATCCCTGCACTACGACTAAGGATATTCATTAGTATCACAACCACAAATTATCCATGCACTACGGCCAAGGATATTCGTGTATTCATCAATGGTCATGATCATGCCAATAACTGTTCATCAATGTACTACGGACCAATGAGGACTTTTACTACATCATTTGTAATATTATGGTCATGATTACACCGAATAATCCCTGGTCATAATCATACCAAGTCCATCTATGCACTACAGGCCACAAATGACTTTCAACATAATATAAACATGAGGATGATGACAATGATATAAGAATTCAATAAAACAAGTTCAAGAATTAATTTATCCAAGAACCAATAACGTCCAAAATATCAACATAATACTGCTTTGTGGGGTAAAACTCAAGAATGCTCAGAAGAATATTTCCATAAAAAATATTGGATGAAGAGCAAATATCAAGGATATTACACTAATTTCATGGAGTATAAAAGCCAAAACTTTAACCAACTGAGTATAATAAAGAATGGAATAACAAAAGAAATCACCAGGCATGCGGTAGACCGCACAGTCAGGTTATTCCAACAGAATAATAAATAACAGAACCAGGTCATGCATAAACGTATAGACAAGATGTTCCAACAGAATAATAAATAACGGAACCATGTTAGGCGTAATCCGTACCGACAGGATATTCCAATAGAATAATAAAGAACGGAACCAGGTCAGGCGAAATTCGCACCGACAGGATATTCCAACAGAATAATAAAGAATGAAATAACAACAGAATTTCACCATGTATGCGGTACTTCGCATAGACAGGTTATTCCAGCAGAATAATAAAGAATGGAATAACAACAGAATTTCACTATGTATGCGGTACTTTGCATAGACAAGTTATTCCAACATAATAATAAAGAATGGAATAACAGAAGTTCTCTTCATGAATACGAAAGAAATAATACCCCTTACCGTAAAAGAAAAGTATTCTAACTGGTAGGGTGAGAATATTTTTGAAGAAAACTTGCACTACGCTCAAAACTTTTTAAAACTCTAAAGAAATACACTCAAGATTATAGAAGAGAATTCTCTGAAATTTCTAGTGTGATTTCAATTCTAACTAAGCATCCTATTTATAGGAGAATGGAAGGGACACTGTGTAAGAAAAAAGTCACGGAAGCAACATTTATTTCATTCACGGATGCTTAACTGATGCATTATTTCATTCACGGATGCTAACCAATGGTGCAGGCAATTGAAATCAACCAAATTCAAATAACAACAAAACAAAAAAAACTTTTTACCGATTATTTTGAAAAATGGGTAAATGGGGTTCCAAAAGTTACATCAAATACTTCATAAAAATTCCCTCAATATTTTTAACAACACTTATCATCATTATTATAATTCAAAATATTAATCGACCAGGTCGTTCCCAGGAAAGAGGGGGCTTTCCAATAAGGATTTCTCCCTATTGGCGCGCAATTAGGTGACCAAACCTCTCCTAGGCAGAACTTCTAGACATCGTTAATATTGCAAATAATAATATTAATAACTCTGTCATCTCAATTATTGATTAATAATATAAAAATATAGACAATAATTGAATCAAATAACGTGAGATACTATGCAACAATTACTGTAGCAATAATTGAACAAATCTGAGTGTCTTCTTACGTAAGCCTCAATAATAGATACCGTGTGGTACTATGCAACCACGCGTATTACTATACTTTTAACACCGGGTGTTTCAACAGTTAACGGTAAAACTTTCGCCGTTATTTTCATAAAAATATTTTTTTTAGTTTTCTCAATCCGACAATAATTTCGTTGTGGGGTCCACCAATGATTGTACCGTCGTATGAATATTCCCTGTTAAAACGAATATTCCCCGACCAATCTAATATTATATAACAACTTGCGTACTTTGCAAAATTTATAAATATTACCCACAACTATAACATTATATCAAATTCATTCCATAATATTTAAAAATGATATTTATAGAAAAATTATCATTATTAAAAAAAATGGGGTCTGACAGATAATAAAAGACTTTATGTGCTTATGTGATAAACTTATGTGCTCGCGAGTATCGGTTAGTAACTAAAACTTAAAGCTATGTTGTCAGGATGTCGGATGTTGGAGGATCTAGTCGAGCTAGGGATGAAGAACCCCGAGTACCTAAAAAGGAGGAGCCCCATGACCTTCACGTTGTTCGTGAGCAGTTGGTATAGAGAGAGCCATCTCTATTGATCATTGTTGTGGGTCAGGAGCATGTGTCTGAGACTGATCCGGAAGAGGATCCTGAGGAGGAAGATGAGTTTCCACCGAACTCTATTGCAACTCAGATGTATAACGAGGTGTAAGACCGTAATATTGAGTTGCAAGATAGAGTCAGAGAATTGGAAGAGTTGGCAAACAAACGTCAGGATACTATAGGTCAGAAAAATGAGAAAATCCAAGGTCTTGTTGCACGTCGAGGAAATGTAGAGTCGAAATTAGTTCACTTAGAAGGTGACAATGAGGAGTTGGTGGCAGAGGTTGGAAAATTGAAGGTGATTTGAGAGAGGAATCCGCTAAGCGAGCCAGAGCTGAAGATGCTTATGAGAAGGCTTCTCAGCGAGCATATGAAACCGAGGAAGAGGTACAAGCAAAGAAGGTCAAGATGGTGGAGATGGATTGCGCATTCAACACTGCGGTGAACAAAACTTAGGATCGAATTATGTACTATTCAATTCAGTTCGAGGACTTACCTTGGTACATGCTGGATCGAAGGACGATGTTTCGTATCATGGAAGAAGAGCGCAGAGAAGCTGTTCGACGTCTTAATAGGTCGTGATAGGAACAATATGAATTATGTGAATATCTATGTTAGTTAATAATGTAAATTTCGATGTGCTTATAAACAAAGGAATATTTTGATGATTTAATCTTGAAGATTCTTTATCTCGGGATAGTTGATGTAAATAGCCATGATGCTATCGTATTATGTTAAAATTTTGATTTAAATAAAATATTAGAGTTTATTTGAGTTAATGTGTTTAGTGATTATGTTTAAATGTTTAAGTTAAGCCTTAAATATTTAAAGGATATAATAAAGATCTAATAAGTATATATTTAATAGAAATATTCCACCGAGAAGAACACCAAACCGTCAACCGGCCCAAGAAGAGTCGAAGAACAACAACGACACCAATGTTAACCCCGTTCAGCAGTTGGTGAACTTATTGGTTGGGGCGATTAACAATCAACCTCAAGCTCCACCAAATACAACGTTCAAGGACTTTAAGGCAGTGGGACCGCCAGAGTTTAAAGGTTTCATGAACCCGATAGAAGCTCAAACTTGGATTATGGAGATGGAAAAGGTTTTTGACTTTGCCAGAGTCAGAGAGGACCAGAAAACCGCCTACGGAACATTCATGTTGAAGTCAGAAGCCAGTTATTGATGACAAGCAAATAAGGTCCGTGGAGAAGAAGGTGTGATCACCTGGGAGAGGTTTAAGGAGATGTTCTTCGAGATGTATTTCCCAACAAGCTCGCAGAACCAAATGGAGGTACAATTTCTCGAATTGAAGTAAGGCAATATGTCCGTATCAGACTATGCGGCAAAATTCAATGATTTGGCTAGATTCGCCACGTATCAAGTACACACGGATGAGAGTAAAGCAAGAAGGTTTTAATAGGGATTGAAGCCTTGGTTATATAGTAAAGTGTTAATGCTTCAGCTAAACACTTTTGTTGGAGTACTGGAGAAGGCCATCCTCGCTGAAGGTAGGAGCGATGCGGTGACCAAGTATAATCAGGATCAGAAGAAGAAGAATAAAAAGAAGAATAAGAAGAAGAAGAAGAATGATAATGAAGTAAATAACAAGGCCAATGGGAGTAACACGAGAGGAAGTAATAATCAGAAGAGAAGGTGGACTGACAACTCGTCAACTGAAAATCAGTAAGGAGGTTAGAAGAAGAGGATTGGAGCATGTCTGACCTGCGGGAAAGCTTACCTGGGGATCTGTATTAAAGGGAAAAGAGTCTTCTATAATTGTGGTCAGGAAGGCCATATAGCACCTAACTACCCTAACCCAAAGAAAGGCGCCTGCTTCACATGTGGGTCAAAGGACCACTTAGCTAGGGACTGTCTAAAGAAAGAATCTGGAGGAGCAGGAACAGGAGTGAACAAGGGAAACAACTGTTGAAATGATTTAATTATTACGGGACCAACCGCAACCAACAGACCAACTGCTAGGACATTCAATATGACAGTGTAGTCTCGCAATGTGGTTTCAGGTATCATATCGATCAATAAAGTTTATGTTTATGTATTATTTGATTAAGATGATACTTGTTCATTTATATCCGATGACTTTGCTAAGAACTTAGAATTAACTAAGGACGTGTTAGAATACCCCATGAACATAGAGATTGTGAATAGAGAAGTGATCCTTGTTAAGTACGTACACAAGAACTGTAGGGTGGATATTAAGGGTAATATTATGAACGTAGATGTTATCCCTATCAGAATGGGGGAATTTAACGTCATTCTAGGAATGGATTGGTTATTCAATTACGGTACTTTAATTGATTATCAGAAGAAATGTATTAACCTTATGACTCAGTCAAAGGTTGTATTTTATGGCAGCAAGTAGCCTAGACAAGGGAGTTGTCTAACGATGATGTAGGCCAAGAAGTTGTTAAGACAAGGCTGTGTAGGATATTTAGCCTACATAGTTGACAGTCGTAAAAAGAACACGAAGATAGAGGAGATACCAGTAGTCAGGGACTTCGCATATGTTTTTTTGGACGATCTGCTAGGACTTCCGCCAGACAGAGAGGTTGATTTAGTGATCGATTTGGCGCCAGAAATGGCTCCAATATCAAAGGCACTGTACCAGATGGCTCCAGTAGAGATGAAAGAATTGATGGTACAATTGCAAGAGTTACTGAAAAAGAAATACATTCAACCGAGCGTATCATCATGGGGAGCGCCGGTGTTATTTGTGAAGAAGAAGGATGGGACGATGCGGCTCTGCATTGACTACAGAGAACTGAATAAGGTCACGATTAAGTATATATATCCATTACTAAGGATCGATGACTTATTCGATCAATTAAAGGGAGCGAGATACTTTTCCAAGATAGACTTGAGGAGTGGTTATCATCAGCTGAAGGTGAGGCCAAATGATGTTCCGAAGATAGCATTTAGGACTCGATATGGTCACTACAAATTTTTTGTGACTTCATTGGGTTTAACGAATGCTCCTTGAGCATTTATGGGCCTAATGAATGGAGTGTTCAAGCTATTTTTGGACAAATTCGTGGTGGTATTTATTGATGACATTTTGGTATACTCGAAGACCAAGGAAGAACATGTAGAGCATTTGAAGGTAACATTAGAGATGTTGAGAAGGGGGAAGTTGTATGCCAAGTTTATGAAATAAGAATTTTGGATTGAGCGGGTACAATTTCTTAGCCATGTGATTGACAAGGATGGGATTTCGGTATATCCATCGAAAGTTGAAGATGTGATGAACTGGGATCAGTCAAAAACATCGTCAAAAGTGAGAAGTTTTCTTGGATTAACAGGATATTATAGAAGATTTATCCAGGACTTCTCCACGATCACAACTTCGCTGACTGAATCTGACTAGGAAAGCTGTGAAATTTGTTTGGGAAGAAGTGTGAGGAAAGCTTTCAAGAACTTAAGAAGAGGTTGAGTACAACACCTGTGCTATCTCTTCCGGATGACATATGGAATTTTGTGGTTTATAGTGATGCGTCACATAAAGGACTTGGCTGTGTACTTATGTAAAACGGCAGGGTCATTGCACATGTGTCATGACAATTGAAGGACTATGAGAAGGGGTATCCGACCCATGACTTGGAGCTAGCTGCGGTGATATTTTCGTTGAAGATCTGGAGACACTATCTCTATGGGGAGAAGTTTGAAATATATATATAGACCACAAGAGTCTGAAATATATTTTTACATAGAAGGACTTGAATATGCACCAGAGAATTTGGTTGGAGTTAATTAAGGACTATGATTGCTAGATTTTATACCATCCAGGTAAGGAAAATGTGGTTGCCGATGCCTTAAGTAGAAAGGGTTGGGAGAAATTGATGATGTTGACCGCCCAGGAGGAGATAATTTCAGCGATGGAGAAGTTGAAATTGGAAGTGAAGTACCCTATGGAGATTGACAAGAAGCTGTTCCAGATGCAAGTTGGTACAACTTTACTGGATAAAATTAAGGAGGCTCAACTTCAGGACGAAGAATGTGAGAAGGCGAAAAAGAAGATATCTGAAGGAACTGAATCGAGATTCAAGATAGACAGTGAAGGACTACTGAGATTTGAGAGCAGAATTTGGGTACCGCCAATGCTAGAGATTAAGGAAGACATTTTGAATGAGGCTCATAGCTCACGATATTTGACCTACCCTGGTAGTACCAAGATGAATCAAGATCTTTAATAACGTTTCTGGTGGCCAAATTTGAAACGAGATGTTATAGAGTGTGTTGCCAAGTGTCTGACATGTTAGAAAGTGAAAGCAGAACATCAGAGGTCGAGTGAGTTGTTACAACCATTAGAAATCCCATAATGGAAGTGGGAACATATCACAATAGATTTTGTGGTTGACCTTCCGATAACTCAGAAAGGCTAGGATGCAATATGCGTTATTGTTGACCGATTGATGAAATCCACACACTTCCTTCTGATCAGAATCAGATTCAGCTTAGACCAGTTGGCAAGGTTATATGTGAAAGAGATTGTTTCGAGGCACGTACTTCTGGTGTCAATTGTTTCTGATAGGGATCTGCGCTTTACATCGAACTTCTAGAAACGACTACAGGAATGCATGGGTACGCAGTTGAGAATGAGTACGACATATCACCCTCAGATAGACGGGCAGAGCGAAAAAATGATTCAAACATTGGAGGATATGTTAAGAGCTTATATAATGGACTTTAAAGGAAATTGAGATTATCATCTACCGCTGGTGGAATTCGCTTACAATAATAGTTACCATGCAAGTATTGGCATGCCGCCTTACGAAGCGTTGTACGGAAGAAAATGTAGAACTCCATTATGTTGGGATGAAGTTGGGGAACGTCAACTACTAGGACCAGAATTGGTGCAACAGACCGCTGAGATTGTCAAGGTGATCAGAACAAGATTAATAGCTGCTCAAGACAGACAGAAGAAATATGCTGATCAACACTGACAGAATCAAGAATTTGAATCTGGTAGCTATGTTTTCTTGAAAGTCTCTCATTGGATGGGAAAGATAAGATTTGTTAAGAAAGGGAAATTGAGCCCAAGTTTCATTGGACCCTTCGAAGTTTTAAGAAGAAGTGGTGAAGTCGCATATGAGGTAGACTTACTGTGAGACCCCGAATTTTATGAAACTGAAAGTATTCAACTTTCTTATTATTATTTTATTTAGTAAATGGTTAAATTGAGAAAGGGTTAAAGTTAAGGGTGATATTTGAAAATTTTACAAAGTAAGCAAGTTGTTATTCGTTTGGTCAGGAAATATTCTTTTTATTGGGGAATATCTGTACGACGACACAATCATTGGTGGACCTCACAATGAAAGTATTGTCGTAGTAAGAAAACGATAGAATTATCTTTTTATAAAAATAACGGCGAAAGTGTTACCGTTAAAACTGTTGAACTACCCGGTAGTAAAAGTACAATAATACGCGTGGTTGCATAGTAGCACACGGTATTGATTATTGATGGTTACTTAAGAAGTCACTCTGTTATACTCAATTATTGCTACAGTAATTGCTGCATCATATCTCTCATATTATTGATTCAATTATTGTCACAGTATCATCTGTATAATATGTTATATTATTAAATCAATAATTGAGATAAAAAAGTTATTCATATTATTATTTGCAATATTGATAATGACTAGAAGTTTTGTCAAGGAGAGGTTTGGTCACCTAATTGCGCGCCAATAAGGAAAAATCCTTATCGAAAAGCCTCCTCTTTCCTGGGAACGACCTAGTTGTTAAATATTGTGAATTAATATATTAATGATGAATAAGTTCGTGTTGATTAAAGATGAAATTGATAGTTCCATTGTGTTAGAATTTATTAGTGTTAGTGAAAATCGACATTTATTTCGATAATAATTGATGTCTAGAGGTTATATTAACCAATCGGGTAATTAATCGGATAAATAAGCAATTAATTGCTATTGATTCACATGATTATAACTATTTGTTCACATGTGTGTACTATTGATTCACATTCATTTACTATTAGGGGATTTGGTGAAAGATTTATAATACTTGCATAACTAAGTTAAAAATGGAGGTATAGTTGAAGGTACTATGCTATAATTAATTTTTTCACATGTTTAGAACTATTGAGTCACATGATTTACTATTGATTCACATAATTTACTATTAGGGGAGGTGGTGCAAGTTTGATAATACTTGCATAACTAAATTAAAAATTAAGGAAAAGATGAGGGTATTCCACTGTAATATTTTGAGCCCCAAAATGTGTAATTATGGAAACTATATTTTCCTATAAATAGAAGCTCATTCCTTCATTATTTTTCACCAATTTACTAAGTCTCACAAGAGCAATTATTATAGAGAAATTATAGAGAGAAAAGCTATATAGAGAAAGAAGAAGCGAAGTCTGCTACTTCACTATTCTAGTATCCAGTCTTCTTTTAAGGTAAGGGGTATTATTTCTTTCGTATTCATGAAGAGAGCTTCTGTTATTCCATTCTTTATTATTATGTTGGAATAATCTGTCTATGAGAAGTACCGCATACATGGTGAAATTCTTCTGTTATTCCATTTTTATTATTTTGTTGGAATATCATGTCTGTGCGTATTACGCATGACCTGGTTCCATTATTTATTATTCTGTTGGAATAACCTATCTATGCGGTCTGTCGCAAGCCTGGTGAATTCTGTTGTTATTCTATTCTTTATTATTCTATTGGAATATCCTGTCTGTGCGGATTACGCATGACCTGGTTCCACTCTTAATTATTTTGTTGGAGTATCCTGTCTGTGCGAATTACGCATGACCTGGTTCCATTCTTTATTATTCTGTTAGAATAACATGTCTGTGCGATCTATCTCATGCATGGGGAATTTTTCTATTATTCCATTCTTTATTATTATGTTGGAATAACCTATATATGTGGATTACCGCATGAATGGTGAATGATCCTTAGTATTCATTCTTTATTAAATTATGGAAATAATATGTCTATGTGAATTATCGCATGGGGGGACGAAAATCCATTTGCAGTTATGTAATTTTTCTGACCCTCAAAAGTTCTGGAAAAATTTGAAATGATATTTTGTTGAGTTTTATAGATTGTGTCCAAAAATGGCAATTTTTGGATGTATAGATTAGGAGTTATGAATTTTATGGGAAAAGAATATTTTAAAAGTAAATTCTTATAACTCCTTGTGGTTAACTCCAAAATTGGTGAACTTTTTATTGGGAGTACATGTATATAAAGGAAGTATACCCTGTAAATTTTAGAATTTTTGGACAAAAGTACAATTTATGATAAATGTCTAAATATTAGGCAGTTTTGGCCATATGAAAAATAGTAAATGAATTTTAAAAATTCTGAGAAAAATATATGTTCAATATGGGACTATATTCTACTAAATCCCAGAAAAGAATAATTTTTGGGACTGATTTGGTATTTTTCATGAAAATAGTTTAGTTACGAACATATGAATTACATATGTTATGTGAAGTTGAAAAATTTATAAATAGGATTTTATGGCTTGGAAATCCTATATAAGGTATATACAGATTTTTGATTAGGGATTTGATTATTGGTGATGAAATCTTATGAGTATGACATTTTTGAATGATTAAATGTATTATTTGGTAAAGCGTAAACAATTAAAATAAATTGTTTATAAGTTTAATAAATGATTAAAATATTGTTACAATATTAATGATATTAGATTATGAGATTATTAAGTGATTGATAACATTTGGATATTTTAAACTCTGGATAAATTTAAAGTCTTTAATATTTATCCTTGTTTCGTTTGATTAATGCTTATATCATTGTCATCATCCTCATGTTTATATTGTGATGAAAGTCATCTTTGGCTTACGTGCAAAGATGGACTGTTGATTATTGGTTTAACAAATGTATATCTTTGGCTTACGTGCAAAGATGGACTGTTGATTATTGGTTTTACAGTTGTATATCTTTGGCTTAAGTGCAAAGATGGACTGTTGATTATTGGTTTTATAAATGTATATCTTTGGCTTACGTGCAAAGATGGACTGTTGATTATTGGTTTTACAGTTGTATATCTTTGGCTTACGTGCAAAGATGAACTATTAATTGATGAGTATCTTTGGCTTATGTGCATAGATGAACTGTTTATTGGTATGATTAGGACCAGGGATCATTCGGTATATTTATGACCCGTAATGTTATAGATGATGTGGTAAAAGTCCTCATTGGCCAGTAGTACATTGATGGACAGTTAGTGGTATTATTATAACCAGGGATTATTCGGTATAATCATGACCATTGATGATTACATGAATATCCTTGGCCGTAGTGTAGGGATGATTCGATGATGTGAATTATTTATTAAGCTGAGTCTCAGCGATAAAATATTGATCATACATTTTTAATTCATAAAAGATAGTAGATATCATGCTCTATTTGACTCTTCTAAAATACAGTTGTATGTCTTTGGCTTGTAGTGCAAAGATGAATTATTAATGAATATCTTTGGCCATAGTGCAAAGATGAATTTATTAGTATGATTATGAGCAGGAATTTTGATTTGGTATAACCATTATTTTTGATGTTTCAGGTGAAGATAGGTGATGAAAATTATCTTCGTCTTGGGTGAGAATAGGAATTTAGAATCACAATTATGATTATAAGTTGTTCACATGATTGTGGAAAGGAATTTTTGATTTATGTTACAGAGATAAAACATTGTTGGTGGACTTTTAATGTGGAGAAGATAATAGACTTTATAGTTTATTTGACTCTTCTAATGGATTGCTCGTTCCACTGCAACTATGGTTGAAAAGTTTTATCATCTACCATATGTTCTAAATCTCTGATTTATTACCGACGAAGACTATTGATAATTTAATTATCTTTAGTTATGATATTCTTTACTGAGCTAGTTGTGCTCACCCTTTTGCTTCACAATTCCTTTCAGGTAACAAGAGTATTGCCAAGTCGAGCGGGGATAACAGGGGAATAGAACGGTGGTCTATAGCTGTTGAGGTTCTCCCTAAATAGTATGAAATTAATTTTATTGAGAACTTTAGATAAGTGTGTCGTATTGTATACGTCATTTGATATTTAATTTTGGTGAATCGAATAGGGTGAGGTGAACCCAACTTTAGAAGGGTATTTTACCACTATCATACAAGATGTCTAATGACATACAACCTCGTGTTATCATAAGACAGGATTGTGCACATCCACTTGCTGATTATCTCTACGAAGCACTACCTATATGATCTTAGAGTTTGGTTGAAATATAATTTTCAATTACAGACAGTGGAGATAATTATATGTCAAGAGAAGACTCACCATTGGAAAGAACATGATAGTAATCTTCTCATTTTTCTTTGGGGTCTATTGGGTCAACAAAGGATAATTATGTGGACATATGATATCTATCATAACCTAGACACATGACCTCCCATGTACGAAGGTTTCCTTGAGCACTTCTCAAAGATTTTAATTTCTAAAACAGTTTTTGACTGTACTTTTATGTAAAGTACCTTTGTAAGGTTGTGGTCGAGGTACCATGAGAGTTACATACATTAGTATTAAAACTCATAGTTTAACTGTGGTCGTATTCTGCACGATAGTTCAACAGTTGTATAAATGAAGTTTGTATTTGATTTTTATAGTATGATATATGGCGACTCAGAATGGGTCGTGTGGACCCATTTTGGGGGCGTCACAAATGGTATCAGAGCTCAGGGATATGGTCGCTGGCGAAGATATGAGTCTAGAACTAGGAGGGGAGAGAAGAGTAATATACTACGCTAGTGTGTGACTTACCTAAGCCAAAAATTTACTTGATAAGTTGACAGTTTATGAAATGTCAATTGACCTTTATTTTGAAGATATATTCTAGAATGATATCTGAAATACATGGGATGAGCAATGGAAAAATCATGATATAGAGGATATAACCGGGAAGGTATAATCCGAAAAGAAAGCAAAGTATTCTCCTCTCTTCGAACTACCAGGTACGTAAATTTCGAGGGCGAAATTTCATAAGCAGGGGAGATTGTGAGACCCCGAATTTTATGAAATGAAAGTATTCAATTTTTTAGTATTATTTTATTTATTAAATGGTTAAATTGAGAAAGGGTTAAAGTTAAGGGTGATATTTGAAAATTTTACAAAGTAAGCAAGTTATTATTCGTTTGGTCGGGGAATATTCTTTTTGTCGGGAATATCCGTACGATGGCACATCATTGGTGGACCCCACAATAAAAGTATTGTCGTAGTAAGAAAACGACAGAATTATTTTTTTATAAAAATAACGGCGAAAGTGTTACCGTTAAAACTGTTGAACTACCCGGTAGTAAAAGTACAGTAATACGCATGGTTGCATAGTAGCACACGATATTGATTATTGATGCTTACATAAAAAATCACTCAGTTATACTCAATTATTGCTACAGTAATTGCTGCATCATATCTCTCATATTATTGATTCAATTATTGTCACAATATCATCTGTATAATATGTTATATTATTAAATCAATAATTAAGACGACAAAGTTATTCATATTATTATTTACAATATTGACAATGCCTAGAAGTTCTGTCAAGGAGAGGTCTGGTCACCTAATTGCGATCCAATAAGGAGAAATCCTTATCGGAAAGCCCCCTCTTTCCTTGGAACGACATGATTGTTAAATATTGTGAATTATAATATTAATGATGAATAAGTTCGTGTTGATTAAAGATAAAATTGATGTAAGACCCCAACTTATTATAAATAAAATTGAATTTTTCTTTATTCATTATTCTAAATTAATAAGGGTTAATTTGATATAATGCTTTGGTTATGGGTGAAATGTAAAATTTTTATAAAATAAGCAAGTGGTTACAAAATATTCTTTTTGTAGGGGAATATTCGTTTGGTCGTGGAATATTCTTATTGTCGGGAATCTCCGTACGACGACACAGTCAATTATGGGCCCCATAAAGGAAAATGGTTGAATGAAAGAAAATGACAAAGATTGAGTTTTATAAATAACGACATAAATTGTTACCATTAACACTGTTGGGTTACCTGGTGGTTAAAATACATACGCGTGGTTGAAGAGTAGCACACGGTATTGCACAGTATTGTTGAATTATTGATTCATACGTAAGAAGGCGCTACCCAATAATTATTACAGTAGTTACTGTTTAATATTTTCTTGATTCAATAATTGTTACGTTGTTAGTTTATATTATTATTGTTTCAATAATTGTCACTGCACAGTATTTCTCATTATCAAATCAATAATTCATATTATTTGAATAATATTATTAGATAACATTATTGGCAATGTCTAGAAAGTTCTGTCAAGGAGAGGTTAGGTCATCTAATTGCGCGCCAGTAAGGAGAAATCCTTATTGGAAAGCCCCCTCTTTCCTGGGAACGGTCTGGTTGTCATAATTATGATTCTGTAATATTATTTAAGAATAATTAATTATTGATTCATATGATAAGGAAATATTTATTTGATGTGGATATAATTGATGAATATATTATTTTATGTGGATATAATTGAAGGAATTAATGCTGAGGTGTTTTATCAATATTTTGTCGGATTAGAAGAATTAAAAATCATCTGTTTATGGATTTCAGATATTTTTTGTTGGGAATTTGGAAAAACTTTCTTTTACAAAGTTGTAGAGAATTCGATTTCAGGCAGAATGGACATAAAATTCGTATTTTTCTGATAAACGGTCTATTTTCTATGAATTGTTGAAGTTTCGAAAAATAAAATGATATTTATTAATTTTTGGGTGGGACCCACTCTTGTTTGAACATGTGGGCTGCTGGAAATTGGGTCAAGGTTGGCTGGTGGCTGAAGTGTTCAAATGGCATGCGTAGAAAAGAAATGAAAAAATTTAATATTTTATTAATTTAGTCTCCTTTGGCGTTCTAGCATTTTCCTATAAATAGAGGGCTAAGTTAGAATTGAAAATCACACCAGAAACAAGTTTTCTCTCTTCCTCTCTCTATATTATCGAGCGTATTCTTGTGAGTATACTTTGTGTGTTGCTATACGGTGCGAGTTTCTGTCAGCACTATACCGAAATTCAGTCAGAAGTACGGTTATTTTGAGGTAAAGGGATGTTATTTTCTTCATATATGATATTATTTCTTCAATATCATTATGCCGAAATATTAATCTAATTTTTATCAAATTTGGATCTTTTTGTATCGTGGTTACTATTTATGTATACGACACTATTCACGTATACGGCACTATTCACGAATACGGCACTATTCACCAAAAAATAAAAATTCTCCTTTTTGTCCAAAATGTCTATTATGGTTACTAGCTTTGATTGTATCCATGTTTTGATCTTCATTCTTGAAGTTTGGCTCATAATTATTTATTATGGAGTATTTTTTTTGAATTTGGACAAACTAAAGTACGAATCCTTAATCCTTGTCAATTTGTTTCACTGGATTCGTTTCTTTAAAAAATATTTTTTATCATCCTCAGTCTTAAATGATGATACTATTAAATATCTTTGGCCTATAGTGCAATGATAAATGATTACTGATGAATATCTTTGGTCCGTAGTGCAAAGATGAACATGTGTTGAGATGAACATGACCAACCAGTGATATAAATGAATATCTTTGGCCTGTAGTGCAAAGATGATTAAAGATGTATATTGATTGTTGTTACAGGGATAAAATATTGATGATGGACTCTTAAATATTAGAAGATAGTAGAATTCATCCTCTACGTGACTCTTCTAATGGATTGCTGTTTCCGCTGTATTTGTTGATCTAAAACTTGTTGTCGATTATATTTTTTCCCTGTTGAAGACTAACGATAACTTGTTGTATATTATCTTAGTCATAATGTTCTTTACTGGGCTAGTTGAGCTCACCCTTTTCCTTTTTGTTCCATTTTTCTTCTCAGGAGGTGAGAACATAGCAGGATCGAGTCGGGGTATGGAGTGAGGTTTCTAGAAAGATGTTTTAGCAGTCCTCACTATTTCTGTAAAATAGTGTTTGAATAATTGTAATGAGGACTTATTTACGTGTGGATATTATCTAGAAGACAATATTTGTATTTAAACTCACAGTATGTATTGTCGTATTTCACACGACATTTGTATTATTGAAGTTGTAGTTTGCTTTATGTACCATGTATTTGGCGACTCAGAATGGGTGTTGTATACCTGTTTTGGGGGCGTCACAGTTGGTATCAAAGCTTAGGGATATGGTCTCTGGCGGAGATCGGGGAATAGAACTAGGAGGGGAGAGATGAGTAAATCCTTTGCTAGTGTGTCCTACTAAGCTTATTTGTTGGTTGTTCATAATATAGGGATATTATGTGATATGTTTAATTAACCCTTGTTTTATGGCAGTATTTAAGAATGGCTGCTGAGAACGTTAAAAATGGAGTGTACGAGATTGTGGAGCAACTTTTAGTCACAAACCAGGAGAACGTGTAACAGGAAGGCAATATTCCTCCTGTAAACAACACTACCGAGCAAACGATGAACGATGGAATGTTTAGGAGATTTTTGCAGTTCATGCAAAATCGGACGAGGGAGACTCGTGTACAAAATACGGGTGGAAATGATGGCAACGCGCGGTCTGTCACAACCAAGCAGTTTAAGGAGTTGGGACCACCAGAATTTAAGGGAAAACTGGATCCGATCATGGCAGAAATATAGGTCAAGCAAATTACCAAGATATTCGATGTCTTGGGATGTACGGAGGAACAGAAGGTTCCATTCGCTACCTTTATGTTTCGTGGTGAAGCAGATTACTGGTGGGAATCTGTGAAGCGTACCCAACCAGTTGCACTCAACATATCTTGGGAAAGATGTCAGAAACTTTTCAATGACAAGTACTTTCCTGAAAGTATTCGTCATATGAAAGAGGTAGAGTTTATTAGACTCGAACAGAATAACATGACGGTGTCTCAGTACGAGGTAAAGTTCGCAGAGTTATCCAGGTTTGCACCTCATTTGATGGAGAATGAGGAACGTATAACCCGGATGTTTCTGAGAGGTCTAAAACCCGAGATTCGTCAATACCTTATATCTCATAAATTTTCTCTGTATTCAGATGTTGTAAACAGGGCTCAATTGTTAGAGCGAGATAATGATTATACTCAACCGAGGGACCACAACCAGGGTCATATCGGTGACAGCAGTCATCAGAACGATGATAACCAGCGAGGAAGGAAGAATACAGACAAAGGCGGTAACCACTCAGGTGGTAATCGTGGCCATGATAATAGAAGAGGTGACTCAAGTGGAAATTTCAAAAAGAGAAGATTCAACAACGATGGAAAGACATCAAAAGCAACACCAGCACTAACAACAAATTCTAGGGGAGGAGAACGACCGCCAGTTAGATGATACAAATGCGGGAATGGAGGGACATATAAGCCCAAACTATCCACAACAATCCAAGGTATATTACAACTGTGGAAAAGAAGGTCCACATCGCTTGAGATTGTACTATAACGAAACCAAGTTCAGCGGGAGTGGTGATTCCAAGGGCTGTCCCGGATATGTCAAAATCAGCGGTTCCTGGAAGAGCGTTTATCGTGACTGGCCAAAACATGAGGAACCCAAAAGAAGTGATCACGGGTAAGCTAATCTTGAATTCTTGCGAAGTTTATACCTTACTAGATACCGGTTCTACCCATTCTTTTATCTCTCCTGCTTGTGCTCAACGTTTAAACTTGACTCTGGAGAAATTAGATTTTGATTTATCTGTTGAAACTCCATTGGGTGAAACCTTCGTTACATCTACAGTTTATAAATCTTGCATGATCCAAGTTGGCACTATCACATTACCTGTGGATCTTATCTCTTTAAAGATACTTGCTTTTGATGTGATTTTAGGAATTGATTGGTTAACCACTCATTATGCCAAAATTGATTGTTTTTGTAAGGTTGTTATTTTTCATATTCCTAACCAACCTGTCATACGAATTCAAACTACTAAACCACTAAAATCAGTTAATGTCATATCAAGCCACAAAGCTATTAGTTTATTGAAAAATGGATGCCAAAATTTCTTAGCCCATGTTATGGATTTGAATAAAGACAAGTCAGATTTGAATAATATTTTTGTGGTTAGAGAATTTCCTGATGTATTTCCTGAAGAGCTTCCCGGTCTACCCCCGGAACGTGAAGTTGAATTCTTTATTGATCTTGAACCGGGTACAAAACCCATTTCTAAAACCCCATATCGAATGGTTCCTATTGAACTTCAGGAGTTAAAAGTCCAACTACAGGAATTGTTAGACATCGGTTTCATTCGTCCTAGTACATCTCCTTGCGGTGCTCCTGTTTTATTCGTAAAGAAGAAAGACGGGAGTATACGACTTTGTATTGACTACCGAGAATTAAACCATGTCACCATCAAGAATAGGTATCCACTACCTCACATTGATGACCTGTTTGACCAGTTGTAAGGAGCACAATTCTTTTCAAAGATCGATCTTCATTCTGGATATCATCAGCTGAAGATTAAAACTGAGGATATTCCAAAGACTGCCTTTAGGACTCGGTACGGGCATTATGAATTCTTAGTCATGTCTTTTGGATTGACTAATGCTCCTGCTGCTTTCATGGATATGATGAACCGAGTATTCAAGGAATATTTGGATCAATTCGTTGTTGTCTTTATTGATGACATCCTCATCTATTCAAAAAGCCGTGAAGATCATGAGCACCATTTGAAGCTAGTACTTAAAAGACTTCGTGAACATAAGCTTTATGCCAAGCTAAAGAAATGCGAGTTCTGGCTTGAGGAAGTAGCATTCCTTGGGCACGTGGTGTCAAAACATGGAGTATCTGTGGACCCGGTGAAGATTGAAGCAATACAAAGTTAGGAGCAGCAAAAGTCGGTGACCGAAGTGCGTAGCTTTCTGGGCTTAGCTTGTTATTATCGAAGATTCGTGTAAGGATTTTATCGAATCGCTACTCCGTTAACTCAGATGACTTGGAAGGATGCAAAATTCGTATGGAGCGAGGAATGCGATAAGAGCTTCCAAGAGCTCAAGAGGAGACTCATTTCGGCACCTGTTCTGACAATACCATCTGGTTCGGATGGATTTGTTATCTATAATGATGCTTCTGGCAAGGGGTTAGGATGTGTTCTCATGCAACATGGGAAAGTCATAGCCTATGCCTCATGACAACTCAAAGAATATGAGAGGAATTATCCTACTCATGATCTGGAGTTGGCAGCAGTCGTATTCGCGTTGAAGATATGGATACACTACTTGTACGGGGAGAAAGTGGAGATTTATACGGACCATAAAAGCCTCAAATATTTCTTCACCCAAAAAGAACTCAACATGCGGCAACGACGTTGGCTTGAGTTGTTGAAAGATTATGATCACACTATTCAATATCATATTGGAAAAGCGAACGTAGTAGCTGACGCATTGAGTAGAAGATCATATGCGAGTACGAGTGCAATATTGTCAACGCAAAGGCCCATTTTGTATGACTTGGAAAGGATGGAGGTAGAGTTAAAGACTCCAGGGACCCACATGACGATGGCGAATATACGAGTAGAACCGAATTTAATTGATAAAGTTAAATCTGCTCAAGCTACAGACCTGGGGCTGATACAAATGAAGAAGAAAGTGCAAGAAGGTGCTATTCCAGAAGCAAGAATCGATGAAGAAGGAATACTTTGAGTCAACTCTAGACTTTGCATTCCTAACGATTCTGACTTGAAGCATAAAATCATGATGGAGGCACACAACACCCCGTTTGCAATCCATCCTGGGAAGTACCAAAATGTATCATGATATTCGACACACATTTTGGTGGAACAATATGAAGAGAGAGATCGCGGAGTTTATCTCGAGGTGTTTAACTTGTCAACGTGTAAAGGTAGAGCATCAAATATCAAAAGGTCCATTACAACCACTTGGGATTCTGGAATGGAAGTGGGAACACATTACTATGGATTTCGTTACGGGTTTTTCCAAGGTTTCTCAAGGTATAGATGCGATTTGGGTTATTGTTGATAGATTAACCAAGTCCGCCCATTTCTTGCCGATACGTGAGACTTATTCCCTTGAACATCTTACTCGTATGTATATGAACGAGATTGTGAGATTTCATGGCATGCAAGTATCCATAGTTTTGGATCGTGACCCAAGATTCACTTCAAGATTTTAGGTTAGCTTACAGAAAGCTATGGGCACGGACTTACGATTCAGTTCAGCATATCATCCTCAAACGGACGGACAATCAGTGAGGACTATTCAAACCCTTGAAGATCTATTAAGACTCTGTGTTTTAGATTTCAAAGGAAGTTGGGATAAGTACTTGCCACTGGTGGAATTCTCCTACAACAACAGTTATCAAGTAAGTATAGGCATGGCTCCATTTGAGGTATTGTATGGACGAAAGTGTCATTCTCCAGTATGCTAGGACGAGGTGGGAGAAGCAACGTTGTTGGGACCAGAGTTAGTACGCATGACTACAGAAAATATCAAAATGATTCGACAACGTTTTCACACTTCACAAGATTGACAAAAGAGTTATGCTGATCTTCATCGAAAGGATGTGGAATTTAATATTGGGGATCATGTACTGTTACGTGTTGCTCCATGAAAGGGAGTTACAAGATTTGTAAAGAGAGGAAAGCTCAATTCAAGATTTGTTGGGCCGTTTGAGATTCTTGACTGAATAGGAAATGTGGCTTATAGACTCGCATTACCTCCAAGCATGTCTCGTGTTCATAATGTTTTTCACGTATCTATGCTTTGTAAATATGTGAAAGACCCAAACCACATTATTGCGTTAGAACCAGACGAGATAGCTGAAGATTTAACATACGAGGAGATACCTATTGAGATTTTGGATAGGAAAGAGCATGTCTTACGCACGAAGGTTATACCACAAGGTAAAGGTTTTGTGGAGAAACCATGCAATTGAGGAAATAACATGGGAGTTGGAATCGGAAATGAAAGTGAGGTACCCTCACCTGTTCGAAATACCAGGTACGTACGTCAATTTCGAGGACGAAATTTTATAAGGAGGGGAGGTTGTAAGACCCTAACTTATTACAAATAAAATTGAATTTTCCTTTATTCATTATTCTAAATTAATAAGGGTTAATTTGATATAATTCTTTGGTTATGGGTGAAATGTGTAAATTTTATAAAATAAGCAAGTGGTTACAAAATATTCTTTTTGTCGGGGAATATTCGTTTGGTCGTGAAATATTCTTATTGTCGAGAATCTCTGTACGACGGCGCAGTCAATTGTGGGCCCCATAACGGAAAACAGTTGGATGAAAGAAAACGACAAAGATTGAGTTTTATAAATAACGGCATAAATTGTTACCGTTAACACTGTTGGGTTACCTGGTGGTTAAAATACATACGCGTGGTTGCACAGTAGCACACGGTATTGCACAATATTGTAGAATTAATGATCGTACGTAAGAAGGCACTACCCGATAATTATTATAGTAGTTACTATTTAATATTTTCTTGATTCAATAATTGTTGTGTTGTTAGTTTATATTATTATTGTTTCAATAATTGTCACTGCACAGTATTTCTCATTATCAGATCAATAATTCATATTATTTGAATAATATTATTAGATAACATTATTGGCAATGTCTAGAAAGTTCTGTCAAGGAGAGGTTAGGTCATCTAATTGCACGCCAGTAAGGAGAAATCCTTATTGGAAAGTCCCCTCTTTCCTGGGAACGGCCTGGTTGTCATAATTGTGATTCTGTAATATTATTTAAGCATAATTAATTATTGATTCATATAATAAGGAAATATTTATTTGATGTGGATATAATTGATGAATATATTATTTTATGTGGATATAATTGAAGGAATTAATGCTGAGGTGTTTTATCAATATTTTTTCGGACTGGAAGAATTAAAAATCATCTGTTTATGGATTTCGGATATTTTTTGTTGGGAATTTGAAAAAACTTTCTTTTACAAAGTTGTAGAGAATTCGATTTCAGGCAGAATGAATATAAAATTCGTATTTTTCTGATAAACAGTCTATTTTCTATGAATTGTTGAAGTTTTGGAAAATAAAATGATTTTTATTAATTTTTAGGTGGGACCCACTCTTGTTTGAACATGTGGGCTGCTGGAAATTGGGTCAAGGTTGGCTGGTGGCTGAAGTGTTCAAATGGCATGCGTAGAAAAGAAATGAAAAAAATTAATATTTTATTAATTTAGTCTCCTTTGGCGTTCTAGCATTTTCCTATAAATAGAGGGCTAAGTTAGAATTGAAAATCACACCAGAAACAAGTTTTCTCTCTTCCTCTCTCTGTATTATCGAGCGTATTCTTGTGAGTATACTTTGTGTGTTGCTATACGGTGCGAGTTTCTGTCAGCACTATACCGAAATTCAGTTAGAAGTACGGATATTTTGAGGTAAGGGATGTTATTTTCTTCATATATGATATTATTTTTTTAATATCATTATGCCGAAAATTGATCTAAATTTTTATCAAATTTGGAACTTTTTGTGTCGGGGTTACTATTCACGTATACGACACTATTCACTTATACGACACTATTCACGAATACGACACTATTCATCGAAAAATAAAAATTCTCCTTTTTGTCCAAAATGTCTATTATGGTTACTAGCTTTGATTGTATCCATGTTTTGATCTTCATTCTTGAAGTTTGGCTCATAATTGTTTATTATGGAGTATTTTTTTGAATTTGGACAAACTAAAGTACGAATCCTTAATCCTTGTCATTTTGTTTCACTGGATTCGTTTCTTTAAAAATATTTTTCATCATCCTCAGTCCTAAATAATGATACTATTGAATATCTTTGGCCTGTAGTGCAAAGATAAATGATTGCTGATGAATATCTTTGGCCCGTAGTGCAAAGATGAACATGTGTTGAGATGAACATGACCGACCGGTGATATAAATGAATATTTTGGCCTGTAGTGCAAAGATGATTAAAGATGTATATTGATTGTTGTTACAGGGATAAAATATTGATGATGGACTCTTAAATATTAGAAGATAATAGAATTCATCCTCTACGTGACTCTTCTAATGGATTGCTGTTTCCGATGTATTTGTTTATCTTAAACTTGTTGTCGATTATATTTTTTTCCTGTTGAAGACTAACGATAATTTGTTGTATATTATCTTATTCATAATGTTCTTTACTGGGCTAGTTGAGCTCACCCTTTTTCTTTTTGTTCATTTTTCTTCTCAGGAGGTGAGAACATAGCAGGATCGAGTCGGGGTATGGAGTGAGGTTTCTAGAAAGATGTTTTAGCAGTCCTCACTATTTCTGTAAAATACTTATTTGCGTGTGGATATTATCTAGAAGACAATATTTGTATTTAAACTCACAGTATGTATTGTCGTATTTCACACGACATTTGTATTATTGAAGTTGTAGTTTGCTTTATGTACCATGTATTTGGCGACTCAGAATGGGTTTTGTATACCTATTTTGGGGGCGTCACAATTGATAGTTCCATTATGTTGGAATTATTAGTGTTAGTGAAAATCGACATTTATTTCGATAATAATTGATGTTTGGAGGTTATATTGACCAATCAGGTAATTAACCGAATAAATGAGCAATTAATTGCTATTGATTCACATGATTATAACTATTTGTTCAAATGTTTGTACTATTGATTCACATTCATTTACTATTAGGGGAGTTGGTGCAAGATTGATAATACTTGCATGACTAAGTTAAAAATGGAGGTATAGTTGAAGGTACTATACTATAATTAATTTTTTCACATGTTTAGAACTATTGAGTCACATGATTTACTATTGATTCACATGATTTACTATTAGGGGAGGTAGTGCAAGTTTGGTAATACTTGCATGACTAAATTAAAAATGAAGGAAAAGATGAGGGTATTATACTGTAATATTTCGAGCCCCAAAATGTGCAATTATGAAAACTATATTTTCCTATAAATAGAAGCTCATTCTTTCATTATTTTTCACCAATTCACTAAGTCTCACAAGAGCAATTATTATAGAGAAATTATAGAGAGAGAAGTTATATAGAGAAAGAAGAAGCGAAGTCTGCTACTTCACTATTCTAGTATCCAGTCTTCTTTTAAGGTAAGGGGTATTATTTCTTTCGTATTCATGAAGAGAGCTTCTGTTATTCCATTCTTTATTATTATGTTGGAATAACCTGTCTATGCGAAGTACTGCATACATGGTGAAATTCTTCTATTATTCCATTCTTTATTATTCTGTTGGAATATCCTGTCTGTGCGTATTACGCATGACCTGGTTCCATTATTTATTATTCTATTAGAATAACCTGTTTGTGCGGTCTATCTCATGCCTGGTGAATTATGTTGTTATTCCATTCTTTATTATTCTGTTGGAATATCTTGTCTGTGCGAATTACGCATGACCTGGTTTCATTCTTTATTATTCTATTGGAATAACCTGTCTGTGCGGTCTATCGCATGCATGATGAATTCTTCTGTTATTCTATACTTTATTATTCTGTTGGAATAACCTATCTATGTGGATTACCGCATGCATGGTGAATGATCCTTAGTATTCATTCCTTATTAAATTGTGAAAATAACCTATCTTTGTGGATTACCGCATGGCGGACAAAAATCTATTTGCAGTTTCGTAATTTTTCTAACCCTCAAAAATTCTGGAAAAATTTAAAATGATGATTTGTTGATTTTTCTAGATTGTGTCCAAAAATGACAATTTTTGGATGTATAGATTAGGAGTTATGAATTTTATGGGAAAAAAGACTATTTTAAAAGCAAATTCTTACAACTCCTTGTGGTTAACTCCAAAATTGGTGAAATTTTTATTGGGAGTACATGTATATAACTGGAGTATACCCTGTAAATTGCGGAATTTTTGGATAAAAGTACAATTTATGATAAATGTCTAAATATTCGGCAGTTTTGGCTATATGAAAAATAGTAAATGAATTTTAAAAATTCTGAGAAAAATATGTTCAATATGGGACTATATTCTGCTAAATCCCAGAAAAGAATAATTTTTGGGACTGATTTGGTATTTTTCATGAAAATGGTTTAGTTACGAACATATGAATTAAATATGTTATGTGAAGTTGAAAAATTTATAAATAGGATTTTATGGCTTGGAAATCCTATATAAGGTATATACAGATTTTTGATTAGGGATTTGATTATTGGTGATGAAATCTTATGAGTATGACATTTTTGAATGATTAAATGTATTATTTGGTAAAGTGTAAACAATTAAAATAAATTGTTTATAAGTTTAATAAATGATTAAAATATTGTTACAATATTAATGATATTAGATTATGAGATTATTAAGTGATTGATAACATTTGGATATTTTAAACTCTGGATAAATTTAAAGTCTTTAATATTTATCCTTGTTTCGTTTGATTAATGCTTATATCATTGTCATCATCCTCATGTTTATATTGTGATGAAAGTCATCTTTGGCTTACGTGCAAAGATGGACTGTTGATTATTGGTTTAACAAATGTATATCTTTGGCTTACGTGCAAAGATGGACTGTTGATTATTGGTTTTACAGTTGTATATCTTTGGCTTAAGTGCAAAGATGGACTGTTGATTATTGGTTTTATAAATGTATATCTTTGGCTTACGTGCAAAGATGGACTGTTGATTATTGGTTTTACAGTTGTATATCTTTGGCTTACGTGCAAAGATGAACTATTAATTGATGAGTATCTTTGGCTTATGTGCATAGATGAACTGTTTATTGGTATGATTAGGACCAGGGATCATTCGGTATAATCATGACCCGTAATGTTATAGATGATGTGGTAAAAGTCCTCATTGGCCCACAGTGCATTAATGAACAGTTATTGTTATGATTATAACCAGTGATTATTCGGTATAATCATGACCATTGATAATTACATGAATATCCTTGGTCGTAGTGCAGGGATGATTCGATGATGTGAATTATTTATTAAGCTGAGTCTCAGCGATAAAATATTGATTATACATTTTTAATTCATAAAAGATAGTAGATATCATGCTCTATTTGACTCTTCTAAAATATAGTTGTATGTCTTTGGCTTGTAGTGCAAAGATGAATTATTAATGAATATCTTTGACCGTAGTGCAAAGATGAATTTATTAGTATGATTATGAGCAGGAATTATGAGTTAGTATAACCATGATTTTTGATGTTTCAAGTGAAGATAGGTGATAAAAATTATCTTCGTCCTGGGTGCAAATAGGGTTTTAGAATCATAATTATTATTATGAGTTGTTCACATGATTGTGGAAAGAAATTGTTGATTGATGTTACAGAGATAAAACATTGTTGGTTGACTTTTAATGTGGAGAAGATAATAGACTTTATAGTCTATTTGACTCTTCTAATGGATTGCTCGTTGTGACACCCCCAAATCCGTGTAGCCTCGATTACAGGACATGGTGCTCACGATAACTTACATCATCATCTATTTAAGTAACTCTAATAATAATAATAATATTATCTATTACATACTTATTCAAAATAAAGTCCCAAGTCTTTACAACCTTTAATAAACTGAAACTTAAACTTAGCGTTTATCGCTACATCACATCATATGCGGAAATATAATTATTACATAAATAGCTCTCATCATTTTATCTTAGACTTTCCTTTGTCCTTGCCCGAGCCCTCAGCGTTATCAGCCTTAACTGAAAAGTTTAAGCAAGAATGAGCACAAATTGCCCAGCAAGTATATAAAGTGGTTTGAGAACATACATCCGAAGTAGAAGCATTAGTATGAATATTTCTCAATAGTTGAAATAAATATCAAGAGATAAACCGGAATATCAAGATAAGAGTTCTGGAATTCTCAATAACATACTAAGGGGTGTTAGATACCCTGAACATTACTTTGTTTCATCAAAAACCATCAGACGGTTTAACAATCAAAATAGATTATAAACGGTCTCTGCAAGTACTCTAGGTGATCAGCCTATCGTACCCTACATTGTGCACAAGTATAAAGTTTAAACGCATAAGCGTAAATGGGACTATATGCCCGACATCAGTTACCCCGTTATCCGGGTTGTTCATCTTAGTATTCATGCGGGACCTCACCAAAGCAATTTGGATTGGTAAACATTCAATAGCTTCAAAGGATTTGAATTGTTCAAACAATATACTATTTTTGCATCAATAACATCTAGCTGAAACGAAAGGTAGAAAGCATGCTTGAATATAGTTCATCAAGGGTATACAAACTTTAAAGTATAGCAGTCACAATAGGAACTGAATCATCAATAACATTTCACATCACAATTGAAGTTATAGAACTTTACAATAAAGAAGCTTGCACGAATGATTAATTAATCACAAGCCCAAACTTACCCTCGCTGCAATCAACTGAATATGAGTTGAATAAATTTATAATGAAAAATAGGGTAAGAAACTTTCCTTGATCGTTGTTTACCAATAACAGATTAACAGCTTACAGCTATCTGCACTTCACGTGCCCTACACAATTGTATAATCATGCACATCAACTATTAGCAACGCATAGTAGTTGTAATATAAACTTTACTCTATAATTTTCAGAGTTTACTCTACGATTTTCACTGACTCTACGATTTTCAGAGACTCTACGATTTTCAGAGACTCTACGATTTTCAGAGACTCTACGATTTTTACTCTAAGATTTTCACTGACTCTACGATTTTCAGAGACTCTACGATTTTCAGAGACTCTACGATTTTTACTCTACGATTTTATTCCCGCTGATCTAAAGATGATATGACCACGATACTTGGACACCATAAACTTCATACATCAAGGTATTTTACAAAAATATAACATTCATAAAACTAGCATGCTAAGACCACAAATCAACTGCATAGAAAAGCGTGCCAGCACTAGTTTTATACTTAGAAAAAAAATCTGGAATTTTCTAGAATTCTCCAGATTTTATTATCAACATGCATGCTTATGATTTTCATAACTTGCTCAATTTAACTCCTTTTCTTATGAAATTTGGACAGGTTGTACCTCATGCTATATACTATTTTATAAAATTATAACATACGCTAATCGAGTCATCTACACCATGATTCCGAGGCTCCGAAAACCCCCAAAAATCACAGATTACTAGATAAACCCAATTTGACAAAAATTCGGGATTTTGCTTCTAGCATGCAATTAAATTATTCCTAATGTCCTGATCATCTACTCTCACATGTTTTCACATTTCACAACATCAAACTTCAACAAACTTCCACCTTTTTGATTAATTTAGCACCTTAGAGACATTTTATCAAAGATAGAGCATGCATTGCTTAATTCTTTGATTTTTTATAAATTTGATGCATGATTAACCCACATCTTTTGTCGTTAATTATCTATAATCATCAAACAACAGTAACATGGAAACACAAAGCCACAACAAAACATTTACCAAATTTATAAGCATTTTCTTCTCATTTTTCTTATAAAAATAAAATGGGTTCATGAATTACCTTTTGAAGAATTTCTTCTTGGTTTAATATGATGCTCCTTCTTCTTGTTTGTCAAATCCTCAGTAATCCTCCAAAATTAGTTCTAACTCTCTTAGGCTCTCAATTTCTCTCCATGTTTACTCACTTGGTGGAATTTTCTTAAAAGAAAAGTGTGTTTGTATATATGTATAGCTTTGTTAGAGTCTTTTAATTCTCATAACCCCCAACTCTAATGATTAGTTACTCACCATATTTAATAATACTATAATATAGATAATTAATAGGAAGAATGTGGGAGTTAGAGAAATTGAATGTGGGAATTAAAAAAAATAAAAAGAATTTTGATTTTAAGGAATAAAATAAATTACTTCAACCTTAGCTATTATGTAATATACGTATACTCCCTCCCTTGTCCCAAATTAATAGTCTCATGGTCCATCAGTTCAGCTGATTTCTATTATAAAAAAAATACATATATTATTTTAATCAATTAATCAATTAATAAGCTATTTGACTATTTTACCCTTCGGGACCAAACTTTGCGAACCATATATCGATTCCTACTAAAGTTGATATTCCGGACGTCATGGGACTATCCGTTTAGTCCAATTCATATCTAAAATTCGTAGTTGACTTTTTCCTCGAAAAAGTCAACTAGTTGACTTTGACCAAAAAGTCAACTGTGACACTTTTTCGTGATTACAGTCTATCCTGACTAATTTCGACATTCCGAACTCGAATACACAGTCCGAGTCTCTAAATTCTGCTCCTAACTCCAGCTCATGATTTAATATCATCCCACGTAATAAAATAGAATAATTTCCTACTTAATTTTATTTAAATAGTTAAATAAAACCAAACCAACCATTTAAATACATCTCATCACATATCTTGAAATAACACATATATGTACCACACACATACATCTAATAAATGAAATCACCCAAAAGTTTCATATAAATTCATTTATTAACAATTCTTAAATTACATAAAAAAAATTAAAATAAAATAAAAATAAAACTCGGATATTACATTCACCCTCCCTTAAAATGATTCCGTCTCCGGAATCATTACACATCAATCAAAAAGATCAGGGTAATTTTTCATCATTTTCTCCTCGAGTTCCCACGTAGCCTCATCGGCGTTGTGGTTCCTCCACAATACCTTAACAGAAGGTATTATCTTATTTCTTAACACTTATTCTTTTCTATCGATTATCTGCAATGGGACCTCTTCGTAGGTTAAGTCCTTTTCAAACTGAATAGGTTCATACTCTATGACATGCTTGTAATCCTGTTTATAGGGTCGTAGGACAGAAACATGGAATACGTTGTGTATATGTTCTAACTCCGGAGGTAAAGCTATTTCATAAGCTACCTCACCCACTCGCCTCAACACTTCGAAGGGTCCTATGAATCTGGGACTAAGTTTTCCCTTCTTCCCAAATCTCATTTTCCCTTTCCAAGGTGACACTTTCAAAAACACATAAGTGCCGATGTTGAAGTCTCGTTGTTGCCGGTGTTGATCAGCATATTTCTTCTGTCGATCCTGAGCCGTCACTAGCCTCGCTCGAATAGTTTTGATCACATCCGCAGTCTGCTGTACCAATTCTGGCCCTAGCAGTTTACGTTCTCCTACTTCATCCCAACACAATGGCGTTCTGCATTTCCTTCCATATAAAGCTTCATAAGGTGGCATCCCGATGCTCGCATGGTAGCTATTGTTGTATGCAAATTCCACCAACGGTAGGTGGTCATCCCAACTCCCTTTGAAATCCATCATACATGCTCTCAGCATGTCCTCTAACGTTTGAATAGTTCTCTCACTCTGCCCATCGGTTTGAGGATGATACGCGGTGCTCAACCTCAGATGCGTTCCCATGTGTTCTTGAAAACTTCTCTAGAAGTTCACTGTGAACCGCGGATCGCGATCTGACACAATTGAAACTGGTATACCGTGCCTGGAAACGATCTCTTTGATATAAAGTTTAGCCAACTGATCCAAGGTATATCTGATCTTGATTGGCAAAAAATGAGCTGACTTGGTCAATCGGTCGACGATCACCCACACTGCATCGTAACCCTTCTGCGTAGTTGGAAGTCCTACCACAAAATCCAACGTGATATGCTCCCACTTCCATTCTGGAATTTCTAACGGTTGAAGTAACCCGCTCGGTTTCTGATGTTCTGCCTTGACCCGCTGGCACGTTAAACACGCGCTGACGCACTCTGCGACTTCTCTTTTCATATTGGGCCACCAGTAATGTTGACGAAGATCCTGATACATTTTTGTGCTTCCTGGATGGATTGAGTAACTTGAACTATGAGCTTCCTGCAAGATTTCTTCCTTTAACTCAGATAACGCTGGCACCCAAATTCTCTCCTCAAATTTTAACAGACCATCACCACCCATGTTGAATTTAAGCTCCTCTCCGTCGAAAATTCTTTTCTTCATTTTCTCACATTCTTCATTACCGCCTTGTGCTTCCTTGATCTTGTCCAATAGAGTCGGACGAACCTCCACTGCGAACAATTTCTCATCTGGCTCTCTCGGCCTCTTTATCTCTAGCTCCAAACTGGCCATCTCCTTGATTAACTCCTCCTGAGCTGTTAGCATTGCCAATCTACCACTGCCTTTTCTACTTAACGCGTCCGCTACCACGTTCGCTTTCCCCGAATGATACAAAATATCGCAATCGTATTCCTTTATTAGCTCCAACCATCTCCTCTGCCTCATATTTAACTCCTTTTGCGTGAAGATATACTTCAGACTTTTATGGTCCGTGTATATTTCACACTTCACACCATATAAATAGTGCCTCCAGATCTTGAGGGCAAATACTACCGCTGCCAACTCCAGGTCATGGGTAGGATATCCCTTCTCATAATCCTTCAACTGGCGCGATGCGTACGCAATGACTTTACCGTGTTGCATAAGCACACCGCCAAGCCCCTTGTGTGATGCATCACTGAAAATCACGAAGTCACCTGTATCGTCTGGTAACGACAACACTGGTGCCTCACTCAATCTCTTCTTGAGTTCTCGAAAACTCTCTTCACACTTCTCAGTCCAGACAAACTTCACCGACTTCTTCGTTAAATTAGTTAATGTTCCTGCTATCTTCAAAAAATCTTGAATGAACCGCCTGTAGTAGCCCGCTAATCCTAAGAAACTTCTTACCTCCGTCAGTGTCTTTGGTTGTTCCCAATTCTGAACCGCTTCCACCTTTGTTGGATCCATACAGATTCCGTTCTTGTCGATCACATGACCTAGAAATTTAACTTTTTCTAACCAGAATTCGCACTTCGAAAATTTTGCGTATAATTTATCCCTTCTCAACGCCTCCAATATCAACCTTAAATGTTCAACATGATCTTCCTGAGTCTTGGAATAGATTAGGATATCATCTATGAACACAACTACGAATTTATCTAAGTACTGTTTGAATACCCGATTCATCATGTCCATAAATGCTGCTGGCGCGTTTGTTAACCCGAACGACATTACCAGAAACTCGTAGTGACCTGTAACGAGTTCTGAACGCTGTCTTAGGTACATCCTCCTTTCTCACCTTCAACTGGTGATACCCCGTCCTCAAATCAATTTTGGAAAAATATTTCGCTCCCTTCAACTGATCAAACAGGTCATCTATCCTAGGTAACGGGTATTTGTTCTTGATCGTCACCTTGTTTAGCTCTCGATAATCGATGCACAGTCTCATCGACCCGTCCTTCTTCTTTACAAACAACACTGGTGCTCCCCAAGGAGACACATTCGGTTGAATATACTTCATATCTAACAATTCCTGCAACTGTACCATCAGCTCCTTCAACTCTGCCGGTGCCATTCTGTACGGGGCTTTCGAGATCGGCGCCGTTCCTGGTACTAAATCTATAACGAATTCGACCTCTCTATCTGGTGGAAGACCTGGTAATTCTTCTGGGAATACATCTGGAAATTCATTCACTATTGGTATTAGTCCCATTTCTAACCCTACTTTCTGAGTATCGACGATATGGGCCAAATAACCTACACATCCCTTTTTTTGTAACTTCCTCACTTGCATCATCGTCAGACAACTCGAGAGTCTTGGCGACCTACTCCCATAGAACACTACCTTCGACTGCTCGGGAGTCTTAAGGTTTATACACTTTTTCTGGCAATCTATCATCGCTCCATGGTTAAATAACCAATCCATCCCTAGAATTACATCAAATTCTCCTAATTGAATTGGAATTAAGTCCACAGGTAACTTTAAGAACTTTAACGTTCGGTTAGAAAACCCTAGCGATTAATAAGAAATCCAAGAAACTGGTTCTGAAAACCCTAATGTCAGTTTCGGGAATCTAAAACCCTAATTCGGATATTAAAAACCCTAGATTGGAAATGCAATGATATGTATAAGGTTAAACATCATTAATTATAAATTAATTAGGGAAAACCCTAATGAATTTCTGAAAATCTTAATTGATTATTAGAAAACCCTAATACCAGATCTGAAAACCCTAGTTTCAGATTCTGATAAGTTGAAGCCCTAATCTGGGAATAGAAAGGATAATTATAATGCTTATGTGGTATTAATTATACTACTAATTAGGGCAAAGCTTAATTATTAGCAAACCTTAATTTTAAATTTAGAAAACCCTAATTTCGGGATTTGATATCCTAATTTTATAATTAGGAAAAAAACAAAAGTGTTAATTTAATACTTTTTATATGTTAATTAGGATATATTAATTCTAATTTTCAAGTTAAGTAATTAGAAAACTCTAATCTAATTACGAATATTTAATTTCTAAATTAGAAAATTTATTTTTCTATTAGAAACCTTAATTAGTGGTTTATAAACCCTAATCCGTGATTTTAACCCTAATTGCGTAATTAGCAATTTTAATTAGGATAAATTAATTCTAATTAGTAAGATTGATTTATAATTAGGAGATTATGATATAATTAGAAAGCCCTAATTATAATATAGAAATCATGATTTTCTATTTTATAATTTAACTAGAAAATCTTAGAAATCCAAGTTGCTAAATTTTTTTAAGGGTTAAACCCTAAACCCTAAATACTCCAAATCCTAAATCCTAAGAGTTTCATCAAATGGCAAATTCTAGAAATATATGGAAATGTCCAAAATGCCCTTTTTACATTTTTTTATTAGCTAACTTGTGAATCTTGCCTTATCTTTGGTTGTTCACCAACCCTAACCCTAACCTAGTGTAGCATGTGATTTAAAATATCAGCAATTCAACCCTTATTTGACAGCTATCTCAGATCATACATGCATCCAAGTGATTATTTAAGAGATTTAGAGAGAGAAAATGCCACTTTATTTCTTGTTCATGCCAACTCTCCTTCTCTCTATCTCAAATCCGAAAATTAAGAATGAGAAAGTATGATAAGATAAGCAAGTAACAGCCTTTAACTTCACAAGATCAGATCACAAGGATCAGATTTAAGAATCAAAGTTCAAAATGTATAAAAACCCTAAATTTTGAAATCTATGATTCTGATGTTTAATGTTGTTGTTTGTTGGTTAAACATGTGTAATAGGGTGTCAATTGATGATTTGGGTTGACAAAACACAAACCCATAACATCAAAGTGCTCGGATTTGGCATTTTAAGAAATCTGGAAAAACTTGAAAAAATGGCCTGACAGCTTAATGTCAGTGCCTCTAGATCCGTGTGTATTTGATATTTTCTATGTTTTATGTTATAGTTTTGTAGTATGTTATGTAGTCTTTATTCTGCAACTTGAAACATGGTCTGATCGTGTCTAGAACGCACGTTATGATCGGTCAAAGATGGTTGACCGTTCACGGAAAACCAATTCTGGGCAGCCCAGAATCCCCAAAAGTCTCTGACATGATTTTCAAAGCCTCTGATCTTGCTACTGACTCGTGTTTTGGCCAAGTTGATGTTTGATATGTGTAGTCTGGTACATGAACTACAAATAAATGTCATTAGACCACCTTAATTAACAACAGAATCAAAGATAATCCTGGTTAAACCTAGTTGATCGATCTGCCTCATTGACGATCTGGAAAACCCAGATTTGTCAAGAACACGTTCTTAACAGCAACTTTGACCGGTCCAGATCTTTCGTATGTGATGTTGTTATGTTGATGAAAAGTATTAAAGTTGTACTCTGTCATGTGTTTTACAAGATTAACTCACAATATTACACAAACAAAGCTGGGGATGTGGATATTAAAATGATCAAAGTAGCACCCACGTGTGTTCTTCATTTTCTGGAAAACCCAGAAAATGAAGAACAGCGTTGTCAGACATTTGGCTAGCTTAGATCTTGCTGTGATGTTGTGTTATGATCGAGATGTTGGTTGTGTGTTGTAGTGTTACCATATATATTACACGATCACACTTCAAACTAGCCCAGAAAACATTAAGAACACTGAATTAAAACCGGTCAAACCTCATACCCTGTAAACTGACGATGAAGATCTTGGCAGCTCAAGAACACTCAAGAACACCTATAGCGACGGTTCTATCGCTATAGGGTCCCTTTAGCGACGCTTATTTTTGAAAAATGCAGAAATTAATTAAATAAATAGAAAAAAATGGTTTTTAATTATTAAAAATACATAATAAATTTTCAAAAATTATTTTAAAGTCTGAAAAATAGTTTTTAACTATTTTGAGTATATTTCGAAAATATTTAATATTTTTGGAATATAAAAGGTATTTATTTATTTAATTATTATATTAAATAAATTATTTAAAAATGGTTTTAATTCATGAAAACTTATTTTATGATATTAGAAAATATTTGAAGTTATTTTTGATGACTTTTAATATTTTGTGATGAAATTCATTAATTAATCAATATTAATGATAATTAGTTTATTTAATAGATATATTAAATAAATTATGGAAAAATAGAATTAATATTTTAATAATCATATAAAAATGATTTAAGTGTTATAAAAATATTTTAAGTTATAAAATATAACTTTTGATATTTTGGCATGAAAATATTAATATTTTAATATTAATAGCAATTATCGGATAATGGATTTAAGTGTTTAAAAATCATATAATTATGATTTTAAGGTATTAAAAATACTTTGATATATTATAATTATATTATAATATTATGTTATGATTTTTATTAATATTTTATATTAAATGAATATTAATGATTAAGAAATTAAGTGGTATTTAATTCATTTAAATACAGTTTTAATGATTGAAAAATGTTGATAAATGATATTAATTATCTAAAAATTATTATAAGTCCTTAAAAATTATTTTGACTAATAAGATAATTATCTGTGATAATTTTTAAGTGTTTAGGCAGAGTTTAATTTAACTTAAACTCGATATTCGTCCGACTAGACCGTCGGGATGATAGAATTGTGTCGGTTTCAAGTCAGACTGAAATAGTTTGACCTGATACTAAGTCTTATGTGTTGTAAAGACTGATAGGGTTATGTGCTATGTGTTTAGGTTATTCTGTGTGTATACATATAATAGTATTATACTGTGATGATATTATTCTAATATTGGAGATCTATATTAATAATATTAGGTCTTCGGGGTAAAGCGATATAAATTGCGTAGCAGTAATCAACGGTTCAGACAAGTTTCTTTGTACTTAACTCTAATAAGAGTGTTTTATTCAAGCTTATGGTTAATCATTGCCGATTACCACGAAAATTGTATTATGTACATCTTGCATGTATAAGTCAGGTATGAAAGGCTGATCACCTTCATTACCAGTTAGTTCAGAAATGTTTGTTCATGTTTAAAACTTGTTAAGTCAAAAGTTTGTTCGTGCTAGTTCTCAATTATATTGATGAATTATAGCCAGCTTATTATTCATACTCTTCAATCATGATATATCATTATATTATTGTATTTAACTTGCTGGGAAACTTTCATGCTCACCCTTGCTATATCATGATAAAACATTGCAGATAAGGCGAACGTGTTCGGATACAGAAAAAAGATAATGCCAAGTTCAGCTTGGGATATAAAGTGCGGCTAGTTTGTAATAGCGTATTTTGATAAATGTGTTGTATTTTAGATAGTTTATGAATTGTGTAAAAGTTAAGGTTACTCGACCTTGGGGATAAGTGTGTAAAGTTTAATGTATAAACAATTTATGTTTATATCTTCCACAAACAGTTATAGAAATAGTATACCGGATCCGCGGTGATTTGGGGCCTGGATTCGGGGCTATCACAGAGCGGGGATAACAGGGGAATAGAACGGTGGTCTATAGCCGTTGAGGTTCTCCCTAAATAATATGAAAATAATTTTATTGAGAACTTTAGATAAGTGTGTCGTATTGTATACGTCATTTGATATTTAATTTTGGTGAACCGAATAGGGTGAGGTGAACCCAACTTTGGAAGGGTGTTTTGTCACTATCATACAAGATGTCTAATGACATACAACCTCGTGTTATCATAAGACAGGGTTGTACACATCCATTTGCTGAGTATATCTACGAGCACTACCTATATGATCTTAGAGTTTGGTTGAAATATAATTTTCAATTACAGACAGTGGAGATAGTTATATATCAAGAGAAGACTCACCATTGGAAAGAACATGTTAGTAATTTTCTCATTTTCTTTGGGGTCTATTGGGTCAACCAAGGATAATTCTGTGGATATATGATATCTATTATAACCTAGACGCATGGCCTCCCATGTACGAAGGTTTCCTTGAGCACTTTCCAAAGATTTTAATTTCTAAAATAATTTTTGACTGTACTTTTATGCAAAGTACCTTTGTAAGGTTGTGGTTGAGGCACCATGAGAGTTACATACATTAGTATTAAAACTCACAATTTAATTGTGGTCGTATTCTGCACGATAATTCAACAGTTATATAAATGAAGTTTGTATTTGATTTTTATAGTATGATATCTGGCGACTCAGAATGGGTCGTGTGGACCTATTTTGGGGGTGTCACAAATGGTATCAGAGCTTAGGGATATGGTCGCTGGCGAAGATATGAGTCTAGAACTAGGAGGGGAGAGAAGAGTAATATACTTCGCTAGTGTGTGACTTACCTAAGCCGAAATTTTTACTTGATAAGTTAACAATTTGTGATATGTGAATTGAACTTTGTTTTGAAGATATATTCTAGAATGATATCTGAAATATAGGAGATGAGCAATGGAAAAATCATGATACAGAGGATATAACCGGAAAGGTATAATCCGAAAAGAAAGCAAAGCATTTTCCTCTCTTCGAACTACCAGGTACATAAATTTCGAGGGCGAAATTTTATAAGGAGGGGAGATTGTGAGACCCCGAATTTTATGAAATGAAAGTATTCAATTTTCTTATTATTATTTCATAACTATTGTATGATCAATGCATGAGTTGATGATTTATGTGTATATACATGATAATATGTAATCATAACATGTTTTCTACCATTTATGCATGTTTTCAAACCATCAATTTCATATAAATATGTCGTAATTGGATTTTTTGAAGTTATAGAGTATAAAAGTTGAATATATGGCCATTACGAGCCATTGTGTGCCATGAATTGTTTGTTTATCTTAAATTTGGCAGTAGATTATGATAATACATGTTAAAACAAAGGAAACAAACTTTGAACGGACAGATCCGGAGTTATAACGAACCCGTAATGTTAAATTTGATGTTTTTCTTCAAAACTTTCAAAAAACACCAATAACAGTGAAATTATGTGATTTGATTCAAGTAATTATATGATTTAAGTTGTTAAAATCATGCTAAAAAGGTTGGGTAATGATCATATATGAATTATAGTATTTGGGTATGCTTAAATTAATGTATGAACAAAGAAATTAGAAGTTTATTGCCTTGTTCTGTGTTTTTTGCAATTTTCAAATTCTGGAACTGGCGTATTGCGCTGCAGCACCAGATCCAAGCTTAAAATTTGAGCTGCAGCCCCAGACTTAAACCTATAGTCTGCACTGCAGCACCAGCCGCGCTGCAGCGCCAGTCTTAGCTTAATTGGTGGAGCTGCAGCGCCAGATTCAGTTCAAATGGTGGAGCTGCAGCGCCGCTTGGCATTTTTGCCCAGAAATGAGATTTCTAATTGTTTTAAGTCCAGGAAATATAATTGTAACCTAATCTAATGAACATAAAAATGTATTAAACATGTAATGTGATGTTAAAACAGATTCTTAACGTGTCAATGGTGTACTTACATGTCTAATTGATTTGTTGAACTCATAGTTAGCTCGTCGTTCGTGAAGTCTAATATTATGTGAAAACAAGTGTTGTGATTTGATTAGTATAATCATAATCAGAGTTTAGACAAAAGAGAATGAACTTATAATGCGATTTATGTTATAATTAACTAGTATTGTGAATGTAAATGATATGTGGTATTAAATTGAGGAACGTGAATAGTTAACGTACAATCCATGCACGAGGCAAGTTTATAAACCTTGCCTCTTTACATTGAGCAAGTTTTCTAACCCTAAACTTTATTTGAGCAAGTTCTAAACTTATTCTTGTTATTTATTGATCAAGTTCAAGATTTCATATTAGATGTTATCATTCTTTTAAAGCATGATTCATGTTATACAATACTTATTCCATTGTATAACTCTTAAGATTATTATTTAAACTGAATATCATTTATTGTTAAACATTGCAAGACTAGCGAACCTTATTGATTTGACTAGTCCATAGTCGATGAACGTTCTAAATTTCAGAACCCTTGTTGAGCTTATCCAAACCAAACTTCCTTTGGTACGGACTCTAATGTCAAACTGAGATGAACAACCCTGTTATAGGGGATTAATTATGCTTTGGCGTTAAGATATTGTGCACAGTATGGTACTAAGGCTTGATCCCCTAAGTACGAGAAGAAGAATCCATAGTCTTATGATTGTTAAAGGTTTCAAGTATAAACACTTGACAACCTAGGACATAGTTCAAGGTCTTATGACCCTCAGAAGTTTTTTGATTCTTGTTGTTCATTCTTGATTCAAAAGCTGAGTTTTCTTATTTTAGAAGTCTTTGATTCACTCGCATGTTATTACATTGTTGTTACATTATTATACTTGTGGGAAATCGTGCTCACTCTTGCATAATAATAACATTGCAGTTAAGAACGTAAGGTCCGACTAGCCCTCTACTAGTAAAGGCAAGGGCAAGGTTAACAAGTAACGAAGACTTGTTGTTTAATTGATATACCTATGTTTTAGACTTATGTTAAAGTTGTGTAGGACTTATTATTTGTTTATGTTTCCGCATTTAAGATTTAAGGTTAGTATGAACTAGGATTGATGTATTTTCATTTAAATGTTGTAACCCCATAAGGGGAGGATTTAATTCTATCTATTTATGATTTTCATTTATTATGGGTAGATAAACATATGATGTTTGTACAGTGAACACCAAATCCTGTGGGAATTGGAGTACCCAAATTTGGGGAAGTCACAGATACATATTCGATTAATTATTCGATACATTCTCTTATAATATATACAAAATTAAACCAAATTAGGTTAATTAATTATTATTATTTTATTTTATTTTTAATTTTAATTGTGATTTTATATTTGTGAAGTGTAATAGTAAATATATTTTCTCATTTCTAAGTAAAATAACAAATTTAATTTATAATTATATTTATTATAAAGTTAGTTATTATGTGGAGACTCGAATTTGAGTTTAAATTTGAAGCTCGCGAGTAGTTTGAATATAATTCGATCCGAGTCGGATCGAATTCGAGTAATAAATATTTGAATCGAGTTGAATCTGAGTATAATTTTTAAAATACAATTCGAATTCGAGTATGAATTTAACGTTTCGAGTCGAATTTGAGTAACTCTCTATTCGCTTCGGTTCGACTCGTTTACACCCTTACTTATATCTGTTTGGTTTGAACTTTGAAGGGATGGAGGGCGGAAAGGAATGACAATCCTGATTAAGTATTTTTTTATATATTTGGTATTTTAAGTTTGGTCGAAAAAATTATATTTTTTATACATTGAAATGAGAAAAAAAAGTTACAAAAATGCCATCATCCATATAAATAGATGAATATATACTCCATTCGTTCCCAAAATGATGACTTAAGTGGTAAAAAATCTTGTTCTCAAAAGGATAACAAAAGCACTACATAAATTTTCACTTGGACAAAATTACCCTCGACTTTATATCATATTTTACTTACTTCAATAGTCAACCAATCACATCACTAATTTCTGTCATCCCAAACACAATTAAACATATTAACCTATACAAATATCAACTAATCACACTACTTCAGGACAATGGTAGATTGGGAACAAATATATATTCTCTCCTAATTCTTTTCAATTGTATTTCGATAATCCTTTTTGGGATGAAGGGAGTATAATATAATATAAATTAATAGCTATTATATTTATTTTGGATTATATTATATTAATAGAATACACATTGTAAGACCCCAACTTTTATGAATAAAGATTAATTTTCTCTAAATATC
Source organism: Panax japonicus (assembly GCA_020205505.1). Lineage (NCBI taxonomy): Eukaryota > Viridiplantae > Streptophyta > Magnoliopsida > Apiales > Araliaceae > Panax > Panax japonicus. The sequence continues at coordinate 60,306,580 of CM035092.1, forward strand.
ATTTTGAATATTATGGTGTGAATTTGATATAATGTTATAGTTGTTGGTAATATTTATAAATTTTTCAAAGTAAGCAAGTTGTCATAAAATATTTGTTTGGTCAAAAAATATTCGTTTTATCAGGGAATATCCGTACGACAGCACAATCATTGGTGGACCCATAACGGAATTACTGTCGGAGTTAAAAATGACAGAAATAACTTTTTATAAATAACGACAAAAGTTTTACCATAAACTGTTAAAATACCCGATGATAAAAGTACAGTAATACGCGTGGTTGCATAGTAGCACACGGTATTGTACAATATCTTTGATTATAGATGCTTACATGAGAAGTCACTCAGCTTTATTTAATTCACTAAGAAAATAAGGGTCAATGGCAATGGGCTTATTGCAAACGACAACATCCCTATCGATAATAATGTCATTCTCGACGGGCTAACCGTCGCCAATGTATGCCGTCGGTAATGTACTTCTTATTTGGCGCCAGACTTTCCTGGTGGAGGGAAATCTCATTGGCGACGGGACTAATGTTATCAACGAAGGGATGCCGTTGGGAATGAGTCTATATCGACAGAGTCATTATCACCGGCTATGCCGTCGAGAATAAGTCTTTTATTCTAAACCCTAGTTCGACGACAATGAGTCTATTTTTCATTCCCTCTCTTATTTTCTCTATTTCCCTCGCAATTTGGCCCCAATTGATTCGAAGCTAACATATTATCAGAGCTAGCTCAATCAATTTGTCTAATTGAATTTGGTTCCTCGCTCATCATTTTCACCCAAATTATCAGCTGCCTAGTGCCGCTCAGTCGCTGCCCATTCGCCGCCCATTTCGTCGCCTGTACCACCCAGTTTACTGCAACTCGTTCAACATTTTGCCCCCAGTTGATTGTTTTACACTTCATTTTGGTAATTAATTTCTCCTAATGATCTCTCAAGTGTCTTGGGTTAATTTTTTCATTGGTCTAGGGAATAAGAATGTGTTCCTAGCCAACTGTTTTGAGTATCTTTTTTGAATCCTAACCATACAATACCTCTTAATGGTTTCAAGGCTTGTTAATTATGGGTTTATCTCTTGCCTTACCAATCTTGCTATTGAAAACCTCACAATGGTTATTCACAAACATGTTTTACAGTGAAGTATTTCTAAAAAAAGCTCTTTTCCAATTAGGGCAAGTCTCTCAGGCACCCAATCATGTGCCCCTTTGTTTGTATCATACAGTTTCTTCATGACCTGTTTGAACAAAAAATTATTATTAGCCTTGGCAAATTAATCTGGACCGTTGATGGTGGTTTTAATAGTAAATCAATCTGGACCGCCGGTGGTGGTTTTTAAAGTAAATCAATCTGGACCGTCAGTGGTGGTTATAAAAGTAAATTAATCTGGATTGTCAGTTGTGGTTTTAATTGTAATTAATATGGACCGTCCGTTCTTATAGTAAATCAATCTAGACCGTTCGTGAATCAATTACTATTTAGTCCATTCTACTATAAATAGAAGCTTAATTCTTCTTTCATTCTCACCAATTCACTAAGACTCACAAGAGAAACTATAGAGAGAGAAACTATAGAGAACAAGAAGAAGAGTATTCTATTATTTTACTATTGCAGTATCCAGTCTTCTACTAAGGTAAGGGGTGTTATTTGTTGTATTCGTAAGGGATGTTATTTTCGTTTGGTTTGGGGTATTATTTCTTTCGTATTCATAAGGAATACTATTTTTTGTTTTCATCCTTTAATATGTCGGAATAACCTGTCTACGTGGATTATATATCACATGACATGTGAAAATTCATTTGCAGTTTCGTATGTTATTTCTTTTTATTCTTAAATCTAAACTTACTATGGTAAGTATTGCTTGTATAATCCTTGAAATTAGTGGAATATCCTTGAGTTTTGCACTTCATCCAGTATCGTTTCATTGGAATATTAATCTAAACTTTCTTATTAAATTTCAATATTTTCACCCGGGTTACTATTCACGGGTTACTATTCACTAAAATATTATTCACTCGAAGATTTGGGGTACTTTTTGTAATACCCGAGGATTTCTGCATATTATTAAATAAATATATTAATGAAAATGAATATTTATTGGAGTATGAACAATTTCATGTTATAAAATGAGATAACTCAATTATATTAAATAATTAAATAGTTGAGAATTAGTGGAGCTTGTGGTAAACTCGTTGAAAGCCTTGTGTGACATGGTGATGGAAATACAAATAGTAATGATAAGCGGTGAAGAAATTATGAGATGAGCAATTAAGTAATATTAATTGTTAAGTGTTGTTGTAGTATATTTATGGATTTTTAATTGATATTAATAAGGTCGGTTAATATGTGATTATTAATTGTTATTTAATTGATAATGGTTGTGGTGGAATATTGATTTCTTGGCAATTATTAATAATAGGTGATTATTATATAGATAAGTAATGATTATGGAAAACCCATGAATGGTTATATTAATTAATATTAGTGTTAATTAATTAAGAAAGAGCATGATTATTTATTTAACATAATTAAGTGAGTTATTAATATAATAATATTATAATGATAGTTATGTGCATGTGAACAATAATACTAATATAACTATATAGTATGGTGTGACATTTATGTGACTATATATTAAGTCTTATAAACTATATTGTAGGGGCATTGTAATTAAACATATTTGAAAACTATATGGTATAAAAATATCATGAAGTGTGTATGTAACAATATGAAGGTGAGTAGACATTTAAAATATGATTATATGAGTGGTAGGAATAATTATGGAACTATCCGGACAATAATATTAGACTGAATTTTTTTATTGCGTATATTTACTATACATGGACTATATGATATGAGGGTATAATTATCCCTAAAATTCCTAATATGGTAACAATTGTACATTAAAATTACATTATGGGAATTTAAATAGACCAAACTAAGCCTAGATTACTAGATTGCTGAGTTCTTTCCTTTTGTCCCAAAATGAAAGTCACCAAGTACAATGCACAGTAGCTCAAAGTTATAATACGTATTCTACACAAGGCTAAATCCTAGATGATCATTGCTAGCTATGAAGTTGGTATGGAGTTGTTAAACCACCCTTGAGCAACCATTATTTCATTGCATTACACCATGAGTTCAAGTTTGTGTAACACCAATGCCCAGTCCAAAACTCTTCTATAAATAGCAGTCATGTTGATCAATTGGTGTTGCTTGAAATTGTCTGAGAATTGTCAAGTGTGAGGGTGAGAGCTTACAAGCATTCTTAGAGCTTAGAAGTTCATTTGGAGCAAGTTCTTTTCACATTGCAGAGGTATAACTACTCTTTCCTTGTTGCCATTTTCATTCTCTGTAAAAAAGGAGTTTTAGTATTGAAGTTCAAATTCTTGAATTCATGGAATTGTATGTTAATGAGGCTAGGTAATGTCCATATAATTGTTATATGATCATATAAGCATGTTGCAATTGATATATGAGTGTCTAGAATCCATTTGGTGAATAAATTTTGAAATTTGGATAAACAGTTACCGAAGCAGACTGTTCTGCGCCTAAACTAGGAACGGCGCAGCTGTGCCACATTTGTATTGGGGCACAACGCAACTGCGCAGGTTACTGAACTCAGTTAAGCAATCTATTTTCAAATCTGATCATGAGTAACTAGTTATTTTGACTCAAGCTAACATGTAAGCATATGTATAATGTATATATGGATATGTTGACCTAATGTGGGCATGTTTTCATAGACTTGCATGATTAATGGAGACATATGGTTTAAATGGATATTTGAACCTTATGTTTTGAAAACCAAACTATGTTAAAGATCATGTTCTACAAATTGTTAACCCAGTGGGCCATACATGACTAATTTTACAATTGATGAACATGTTGTAGTGAACATAGTCCTCTTGAGCATGAACAAACTTATTAAGCCTAGTGATAGAAATGTTTTCAAGGAAAGACTTAACTTAGTATGCTAACTTGCATGATTTCTACATGTTATATATTCTGACTTTATAAAGCATGTTAATGTGACTTAGATGTGCTTGAATAAACCTTTAGCTTATGCTTAAGTGATTTACAAAGAAACATGAACAAGTTGGACTCACTAGTAAGTTTAGAATATGAATATTGTCATGATACCTTGAAAACTAGAATATGAAATTTGTGATCATGTTTGATGACACTCTTAGACTCACTCATGTAACATAAACCTATACATACCATGCTTGTGTAGCACATTTCAAGAAAAGCATGAACAAAGCCTATTTTCAACTAAAACGGTGTTAGTTTCACGTATGTGATATGAATACACACAAGCATGCCTAAATAAGATTTTTTTATAACTATCTTGTATGTTTAGAAAGCAAGCATGCTAGACTTTGTGGTTTCATGACCTTGAATGACTTTAAAATTATTGAAATGATCAAACTTAGAACTATGTTATGCAAGAAGGAACCTAGATTGATCTAAGAAGTATGAAAGGAACTTTAACATGTCAAAATACATTATGTATGATTGTGCATTCGAGACCGGACAGAACCCACAAGGCAGCAGCTGAGTCTTGGCAGGGTCAGGGGATGGCGCAGCTGCGCCAGTCCTAGGCCTAGCCATGGCACATCTGCGCCAGTTTTGGAATCCCAGATTTTCAGTTCTGATCTTTTGGACAGTAACTATGTGATACCTATGATGCTAAATGTGATCTAAAACCTACTGATATATATATATACATGAGTGATGCCTAGTTGATAAGTCGGTGTTGCATTGAAATGAAAATTTCATGAGTAGGAGGTCTTAACCTTGAGCATTCTTGATTTGCTTGTGAAGTAACTAAGTAGTTGATTCATGATGACTTATAAACTGATTTTGTACCTTATGTGCATACTTGTATCGTGTCAAGCTTGATTAAAAATTGTGTTAGCTAATGAATATCTTGATCATATAATACGCTATAAATAGGATTCAAAGTGTTGATTTATTAACGTGGATAAACTACGCTTAAGGCAAGTTCCCTAAACTTACTCTAATTATTATTGAGTAAGTTTCCCTTGAACCTTACTTTTATTGAGCAAGTATCTGAACCCTATTATTATTTTTGTGCAATATCATTGTATTATTTATTCGGCCAATACCGTAAGCTTATCCTTTTGAATACAAATTAGATTACTTTGTTAAACCCTTGTGAAAGCTATTATTCATGTTGAAATTGGTATAGTCCTTGAATATTGTGAAAGAGTCGATGCCATTTGATTCGGCTAGACTATATGCATGTTTATAATAAAACTATCCAAACCAATTGATTGATGCAGAAATCTTGAAAACTGAGTTGGACAACCCTTTTGGTAAGAGGAGTGTTTGTTGTTGGAAACCCCAACACATGAATAAATATTATTGTGGTGTTATGCATAACGTGAAGTATTGTAGACTGATCATCTATAGTACTTGATATTTTTGGGTTATCAGTTTAATATTGGTAACTCTAGTGAAAGTTCAATGGTCCTTAGTGACTGCTCAGTATAAATTGCGTATCCAGTTGGATACTTTGTTAGCCGTTGAATTCATATATATATATATATATATATATATATATATGTGTGTGTGTGTGTGTGACGCCCCC
>CM035092.1:62842256-62983344 GCA_020205505.1 Panax japonicus
GAGGACTTATTTTGAGTTTGAATACTGTCTAGAAGATAATATTTGTATTAAAACTCACAGCTCATGTTGTATATTTAAGGTTGTATTTGTATTTTGTACCATGTATTTGGCGACTCAGAATAGGTGATGTATACCTATTTTGGGGGCGTCATAGTTGGTATCAAAACTTAAGGATATGATCCTTGGCTGAGATGTGAGACAAGAACTAGTTGGGGAGACACGGGGAATTCCTTCGCTAGTATGACCTACCTAAGTTTATTTGGTATTTATTGGTCTGTCAGAGTATAGGGATAATATGTGATATGTCAATTAACCTTTGTTTTGTGGCAGTGTTTGAAAATGGCAGCTGAAAATATTAACAATGGAATGAATGAGACCGTTGAGACACTTTTAATCACCAACCAGGTTAATGTGATGTCAGACGAAGAAAAATTAGAGATATCTACGTGGTGAGTGAAGAACTAATAGCTGCACCTGAGCTCGTCACAGACGGTAGCAGCTGAGAGTGAGTAAGAAGAGGAAGAAGAGGAACACGAGGAGAATTTATTTGAAGAATTTTATGATCGAAATTTTAGAATTGCAAAATGGTGTTCATGAGTTAGAAGAGCAGGCTGAAGAACGGCAAGCGGTCGTGAAACAAAAGGATGCAACAATGTCAAGCTTGTGTTACCGATCTTGGTTCAACTAGGTTGACCGATCTGCCGGATGAAGATTCGGGAAAACCCAGAATCTTCAAGAACGCGTTTCTGACAACAGTTTGACCGAGTAATATCTCTTAGATCTGTTGTTGTTATACTGTTTTTATGTAATAGATCTATTGTCTTGAATGCTAGCTACAATCTAGAACTCTTAGATCACAAAATAATAGCACACGAACAGCAAGTAGTGGAAGCCCAAACATGCACACTCGATCTGTTCTTCATTTCTGGAAAAACCAGAAATGAAGAACAACCTCTGTCACGATTTTCTGAAGCTTAAATCTTTCTTATTAATGATGTTTTGGCTTGAACCATGATCAACATAGATATCCTGATAGTTACTCTACACAGCCCGACGTCTAGAACACCCTTACAATGAACAGATTTCATAATATAAGGCTATGAAAAGCGTTGACCAGCCCATGACTCGCTTTTCTCGGCAGGCCCATAAACATGATGAACACTTCTGACATCTAGTTGCAGGCTTTATAACTTGCTATTGTGATGTTGTTTGACTCAGTTTATTGTTGATTCTTGTAGTACTACATCAGTACTACAAGATCAAAGCTCTAAAACACCCAGAAACATAATAGGTTCGAATTAATCATGGTCAAACAAGCTAACTAGATAACTGACTTGAAGGTCTGGGTTTCTCAAGAACACAGGCGACACTTACTGTCGCCAAAGGGCTTTAGCGACAAACTTATTAAAATTAATTAAATTAATTTCTAAAAATCATTTAAAATAGAAAATAATTTCTAAAAATTATAAAAATTATTTGAAGTTATAAAAATTAACTTTTAATAATTTAACATATTTTTCATAAATATTAGTATTTATTTGAATATTATTGATATTTAATTATTTAATAAATATATTAAATAATTAATTAAAAATGATTTTATTATATTAAAAATCATTTTAAATGCTAATAAGATATTTAAAATATTTTAATTTATAAAATATAACTTTTAATATTTTAAAGCAAATTTTATTAATTATTTAATATTAATGATATTAGATTTATTTAATAAATATATTAAATAAATTAATTTAAAAATAATTTTTGTATTAGAAAAATCATATTAAATAAAAATAAAGTGTTTAAAAATATTTGAAGTTATAAAATATAACTTTAATATTTAAAGGATAATTTTATTAATAATTTAATATTAATGATATTAAAATTATTTAATAATTATATTAAATAAATAGTTTAAAATATTTTTATTAATTTAAAAATCATTTAAAAAGGATATAAAGGAATTAAAATATCTGAAGTTGTAATTAATGACTTTTAATATTTTGATAAATAATACATTAATATTTAAATATAAATGGTAATTATTTAAAATGATTTTAAATATTTTAAAATTATTTAAGGGTAATATTAATACTTTAAAAATATTTTAAGTTATTATAAATAACTTTTATATTTTGGCAATGGTTTCATTAATAATTTAATATTAATTTAATATTAATGGTAATAGAATTATTTAATATTTAAATTATTTAATAATGATACCGATGTTTGAAAAATCATGATAAATTATTATAATTATTTAAAATTATTATAAGTCATTTAAAATAATATGACTGATAATTACAGTCATTGAAATACATAATATAGTCTTAGACTCGATAATTACCTGATAAGCCGTCGGTACACCGAAATATTTCAAAAATTGATATAGACTTAGATAGTTTGACTAAATATGAGTTTGTTAGTGAATTAATGACTGCTAAACTATGTGATAATGTAATTATGTTATGTGTTGACTGCAAATAGCAGAACTATGTAATATGGTATATTATTCTAATCGAACGAATGATCTTATTAATTATAGGTTTTGGTATAAAAGATAAAACTAAGTTGCGTTATTGTAAGCAGCAGCTCAACAAGTATCCTACCTTTGCATTTACTTTATGCAATGGACACGAGTAAGAAAGTTTCATAATCATATTATTGTGCCAGATTATTAACTCTATTGTTATTGATTATGTATCCAATTATTCATATTCATACAAGTTCTTAAATTATCCGATCATTTTTTATCAACACAGTATTAGTGCATAATCCAGATATTTGTTCTGTTCGTTAGTTTCTAAATATGGTTATACAAGTGTCCCAACTTGGATAATCATTGTATTTAATCACATTTTGATACATACTTATTGACTTCCAGTATGTATACGTTGACTTAAAAGCCGTCTAAGCTATTTGATTTTGCTAGAAACAAACTTAAAAATATTGTTGAACAAGATAGAACTTTATTGTATCCAACCAGATAATTTTGGTTCGGATTTCCGACTAAGTATGAACATCCCGAACATGGGAAAACTTTTGTGCACCTAAGGTGGATAAGATAAACGATAATATCGTTCTTGCATATAGTATTGATCAATACAGGGCATAACGTGTGACGCCCCCAAAACAGGTATACATCACCCATCTTGAGTCGCCAGATACAAGGTACAGAACACAACTATAAACTTAATTATACAACTGTCATGCAAAATACAACAAAACATAGCTGAGAGTTTAAACACGAATATTGCCTTCTAAACAATATCCACACTCAATGGAGTCTTCATTACAATTATTATCACACTATTTTATAAAAATAGTGAAAACTATTATAGCCACCATCTCGGACCATCACACCATTCCCTGACTCGTCCCAGCTATATTCTCATTTCCTGAAGAGAACAATGAAAGAAAAGGGTGAGCTCAACTAGCCCAGTAAGAAATATTATGACTAAGATAATGCAGAATAAATTATCCTTAGCCTTCAACAGTATAACAACTGATAGAATACAATAGACAACAAGTTTTAGATCAACAACTGCAGCGGAACAAGAAATCCATTAGAAGAGTCAAGTAGAGCATGATATCTACTATCTTCTATGATTTAAAAAAAAATTCATTAAATTTATCGCTGAGACTCAGCTTAATAAATAAACCACATCATCCAATCATCCCTACACTACGGGCCAAGGATATTCATGTAATCATCCATGGTCATGATTATACCAAATAATCCCTGGTCATAATCATACCAATAACTGTCCATTAATGCACTACGGGCCAATGAGGACTTTTACCACATCATTTATAACATTATGGGTCATGATTATACCGAATGATCCATGGTCATAATCATACCAATCAACACTCCATCCATGCACGTAAGCCAAAGATGACTTTTATCACAATATAAGCATGAAGATGATGACAATGATATAAGCATTAATCAAACGAAATCAAATCAAACAAAATTAAGGATAAATATTAAAGACTTTAAATTTATTCAGAGTTTAAAAATATCCAAATTGTCAAGATGATACTACTTTGTAGAGTAAAATTCAAGAATAATATTCATGTACCAAAAATAATTTGGACAGAAAAGAAATATATTTTTCGGGTAAATAGTACCCCGTGAATAGTACCCTGTGAATAGTACTTCAGGAATAGTACCTCATGAATAGTACCCCGACATGAAAAGTACCCCAAATACTCGAGTAAATAATATTTAGGTGAATAGTAATTGGGTGAATAGTAACTCGTGAATAGTACTTCGACATAAAAAGTACCCCAAATATCCAAGTAAATAATATTTATGTGAGTAGTAATTGGGTGAATAGTAACCCACAAATAGTAACTCGTGAATAGTACTCCGACATAAAAAGATAAATAATTATCAAGAAAGCTAAGAATAATATTTCTATGAAAAGATACTGGATGAAGTGCAAATATCAAGGTTATTCTACTAATTTCATGGAGTATAGAAACCAAAACTTCAATAAAATGAGTATAGAATTCAAAATCTGAAACGAAATAATATTACTTACATACTACAAAGTATGGAAAAAAATATTATTTCAAGCGAATATTGAACAAAAATAACATCCCTTGAACGAAAATAATATTCCAACGAATATTTAACGAAGATAATATTTCTACGAATATTGAACGAAGATAATATTCTTTATGAATATTGAACGAATATAATATTCATATGAATGCGAAAAATAATATCTCTTCAGAATATGAAATAAATAATACCCCTTATGACTGTTGAACGAAATAATATTCCTACGAATATTGAACGAAGATGATATTCCTTACGAATATTGAACGAAAATAATATTCATACGAATATAAAAAATAATATCTATTCAGAATATGAAATAAATAATACTCCTAACCTCAGAAGAAGACTGGATACTAGAATAGTGAAGTAGTAGACTTCTCTTCTTTTTTCTCTCTATAGAGTCTCTCTCTATAACTTCTCTCTCTATAATTGCTCTTGTGAGTCTCAGTGAATCGATGAGAATGAAGGAAGAATGAGCTTCTATTTATAGAAAAATATAGTTTTGATAATTGCACGTTTTGGGGCTTAAAATATTATAGTATAATACCTTCATCTTTTCTTTCATTTTAATTTAGTCCTGCAAGTATTATCAAACTTGCACCACCTCCCCTAATAGTATATCATGTGAATCAATAGTACAATCACGTGACTCAATAGTTCTATACATGTGAAAAAACTAATTATAGTATAGTACATTCATCTATACCTCCATTTTTAATTTAGTCATGCAAGTATTATCAATCTTGCACCACCTCCCTTTATAGTACATACATGTGAATCAATAGTACACACATGTGAACACATAGTTATAAGCATTTGAATTAATAGCAATTAATTGCTCATTTATCCGATTAATTACCCGATTAGTCAATATAACCTCCAGACATCAATTATTATCGGAATAGATGTCGATTTCCACTAACACTAATAATCCCAACACAATGGAAATATCAATTTTATCTTTAATCAAGACGAACTTATTCATCATTAATATAATAACTCATAATATTTAACAACCAGATCATTCCCAGGAAAGAGGGGGCTTTCCGATAAGGATTTCTCCCTATTGGCGCGCAATTAGGTGACCAAACCTCTCCTCGACAGAACTTTCTAGAACATCGTCAATATCGCAAATAATAATATGAATAACTTTTTCATCTCAATTATTGATTTAATAATAATAATATTATGCAGATGATACTGTGACAATAATTGAATCAATAATATGAGAGATATTATGCAGCAATTACTGTAGCAATAATTGAGTATAACTGAGTGACTTTTCATGTAAGCATCAATAATCAATACCGTGTGCTACTATGCAACCACGTGTATTACTATACTTTTACTACTGGTAGTTCAACACTTTAACGGTAACATTTTTGTCGTTATTTTTATAAAAAATATTTCTGTCATTTTCTAACTCCGACAATACTTTTATTGTGGGGTCCACCAATGATTGTGTCGTCGTACGAATATTTCCTGTTAAAACGAATATTTCCCGACCAATCCACTATTCCCCGACATAACAAATATTTTATATCAACTTGCTTACTTTGCAAAATTTTCAAATATCACCCTTAACTTTAAAATTTTATCAATTTAACTATTTACCAAAATAAAAAAAATTGAATACTTTTATTTCATAAAATTCGGGATCTCACATAACGGGCTGATCACCCCCGTGCCTGTAAGTTATAGCGGTTTACAAATGAAGTTCTGTTTAACCTTTTTGAAAATAAAAAAATGTTCATAGTCTGTCGACTGATCTCAATTTATAGTAAGCACGTAGTTTCAAAAATTTGATATAGAATTGATATGTTGTTATTATTGGTTCAGCTTACTTCACAACTGTTGATTCGTTGTAGAAGTGTCATTTAAAGAAAAATTTTAATTTTTCAGCTAATATCAATTGTTGTTATTACTTTCTGGTTAATCAAATGCTCATTCTTGCTTTAAATTTAAACGTTTTCAGCTAAGTATGATCAACTCGAAGGATCAGATAAGAACAAGGGGGAAGGAAAGCAGTTCGAATGAGTTTTATAAAATTTTGTGTAATAGTTAAAGTTTATTAAGACAATGATACTTACTATCTATGATGTAATGAATGTTTAAAGGTCACGTACCTGGGAGTAGACTTTGATGCATATGTAAATTAAATTTGGTATCTATATTATTATTATTATTATTAGTATTATTACGCTCATAGTAATGGTATTGTGAAGCACCGAGTTCAGGTTTCAAGTACCTGAATTTGGGGGCGTCACAATAACCACTTGCTTATTTAAGACATTTGCGTATTTTACCCATAACTAACCACATTAATCAAATCAACCATTACTATTTCAAAATAATAAATAGAGGGAATTCAATTTCATTTATAATAAGTTGTGGTCTTACAATGTTGGGGTGTGATTAATTGGATTTATTTTGACAGTGGGAGAGTCCTCATTAAAGTAAGATTGTGTTACCTTATTTAGTGGGATAATAAGGTTTAATTTAGGAAGGAATCTATCAACCATTAATTGTTGTTATAAGGTGATTCTACAAAGGACTTCTACTCTTAATTGGATTCTGGTGGACATGACAGTTATAAATACATCAATAAGCAATGATTTAGGGGACACAAAACACAATTAGATATGACATAAATAAACACTTTGTACTCTCCATATTATTATACTGAATTTCTCTCTCTCTCCGTGATTTTTTCCGAAATGGGTTTCCACGTAAATTCTTGTGTTCATATTTTATATCTCTTTTTTTATGTGTATGTGAGTGTATTTCGTGAGTTTAATTTCACAACAATACAATCAACTTGTTAGCACAATTTTGGCCTGCTGTTTTGGTGATTTCGTTAGGTGTACAAAATTTAGCGTTAACAGTTTGTAAAGATTACACTTAGGATATGACTATTAATCCCAAGTTTCTTGTTTTTTATAAATTTGAGATCGAGAATATTAGTCTAGGGATTAAAAAATAGCTTAATATAAGAGATTATTTAATACAATATTCTACCTGGTATTATAATCCCAACCTGATAGACTCCAAGGCATGCTTACGTGAGGTGGTCTTCTCCCGGATCGTTTCTAACAAAGTTGTATGACAAATTTCTTGCAAAGTGGTATGACAAATTTCTCGCAACACCTTAACCCCTCGCCTATATGTAGACGGTAATCTTGGTACAATTGCTCGTGGTTGTAATTCTGCGTTGAATGGATACCAACGACACCTTAACCCCTCACTTATATTTAAGCGATAATCTTGGTAAAATCGACGAATGATGCAGTAGAAGACGTCACACATAACTATGTATTGTTGTATGATAAGTCAAATTGAATCTCGAAGAAAAACTAAAAAAATGACTTAGGAATTCTTTAAAAAACCAAAAGTAGAGAATAATCTCACAAGAATATTAAAAATCTGAATATTAAATAATTGTTATTTAATTACATTCATCCATGCTTATTTATAGTAAATATAAAGCCCTATAATCCTATAAGGAATTAACAAGTAATTTGGAATCCAACTTTAATCCAAAAGTAACCTAATTACAAAATAAATATGAAAAGATACTGAAAAAGAACTAATTAATAAGGAAATTCCATGTCCAAGTCTGCTAAAACTGCATCAACAAAAATTCCCCTGTGGCACAGCCGCGCTGGAATGGCAGAGAGCGAGTTTTGTGTTGCCAGAGGGAGCGGCAGTGCTGCTTTTGTACTAGGTTAGGGCGCGGCCGCACCTAACCCATAAAAATTAACTTTTAACCTCTTTTGTTTCCTGGTTTAGCATCAACATGTTCATGCACGACCTTCACGGACTTGAAATCCATCTCAATAATCTTTAAAATTGATCTATCCTCATTCTAAACTTCATGAATCAATCCGATAATCCCATCCTTGAAGAGTTAAGCCCGAGATTTCGTCATATGTCCAACCGGGACTCGCACCGAATCCGCTCCATAGTTGCAAATCACTTTTGAGCTAAGGATGTCTTCATCATTAATTTCCCTCCTCTTGAGAAGGATTTATCCTCAAATCATCACCTACATCAAACAGACTTAGATCAGTAACATTGAATGTTGAACTTACATTATACTTACTAGGCAAATCCAGTTTGTAGGCATTGTCATTAATGCGCTCAAGAACTTAAATGGACCTATATGCTTATCAAATTTAAACTTTTTCTTTTCGTCCATGTTAGTATATTCAGAAACAGGTAATGGTGATAAATCCAAAGGAGTCAAATGATTAAAACCATATACAATCTCGAATGGAGAAAATTTAATAGCAGAATGAACTGAACGATTATAAGCAAACTCAACATGCGGTAAACATTCTTCCCAATGAATGATATGTTTTTTAATGATAGCCCTTAACAAAGCAGACAAAGTTCTATTTACTACTTCAATTTTACCATCAGTATATGGATGACAAGTAGTAAAAAATAACAGTTTAGTTCCTAATTTACACCACAAAGTCTTCCAAAAATAGCATAAGAACTTAGTATCTCAATCAAAAACAATCGTTAAATCAATTATATGAGATGAATCATAAATTTTGTGACATGGAATAAAATGTTTCATCTTTGAAAAGCTATCCACAATCACAAATATAGAATCATTACCATGTTTAGACCTAGGTAAACTTAACACAAAATCCATTGATAAATCGATCCAAGGTTCATCAGGTATAGGCAATGGTGTATAAAGCCCATGGAGTTGAACACGAGATTTAGCTTGCCTACAGGTAAAATATCTATCACAAATTCCCTCGACATTTTGTTTTATATGAGGCCAATAAAAATATTCTTTCAAAACAGATAAAGTTTTGTTAATACCAAAATGCCCCATCAAACCACCAACATGTGATTCCCTAACCAATTACTCATGTAAAGAACATGCATGTATACACATTTTATTTTCACGAAATAAGAATCCAACAAGTTTAAAGTATTTACCCACAATATTATTTTCACAAATCTTAAACTCTTCACCAAAATCATGGTCAGTAACATATAATTATTTGATTCTTTCAAAACAAAATAATTTTGTAGCAAGAGTATTTAATAACACGTATCTTCAAGATAAAGCATCTGCAACGACATTTTCCTTACCCTGCTTGTATCGAACAACATATGGGAAGGTCCCAATAAATTCCATCTATCATGAATGCCTCTTATTCAGCTTGTGTTGACCTTTCAGATATTTTAACAACTCATGATCAGTATAAATCACAAACTCCTTAGGCCAAAGGTAATGTTGCCACGTCTGCAACGTCCTAACCAACTCGTACATCTCCTTATCAGAAGTAGGATAGTTTAAAACTGCCCTACTCAAAATTTCGCTAAAGTAAGCCACCGTTTTTCCTTCCTGCATCAAAATAGCCATTATTCCAAAACCTGAAATATCACACTCAATTTCAAAAGTTTTATCAAAATTAGGCAAAACAAGCAAAGACGCATTACTCAATTTATCTTTAATCAATTTAAATGTTTTTTCCTGTTCATCACTCCACTAAAATCCCACACTTTTCTTGCTAACCTCAGTCAATGGTGCTGTAATCTCACTAAAGTTTCTTACAAAGCGTTGATAAAAACTTGTGAGTCCATGAAAACTTCGCACTTGACTCATATTTGTCGGACTTAGCCATTTCCGGATTGCAAGTATCTTTTCCTCATCCACTTGGACTCCCTGTGAACTCAGAACAAAGGCAAGAAAAATAATTATATCCGAACAAAACTTGCACTTTCCCATATTAGCAAATAACTTTTTCTTCTGAAGTACATCTAAAACAGAATTTAAATGCATTGAATGTTCTTCCAAGTTTTTGCTATAAATTAAAATATAATCAAAATAAATAACAATTAATTTTCCCATTATGGACACAAAACATGATTCATTAGACGCATAAAAGTGCTAGGTGCATTAGTTAAACCAAAAGGTAACACTAACCACTCATACATCCTATATTTAGTCTTAAATGTTGTTTTCCACTCATTGCCTCTTGCATTCTTATTTGATGATACCACTTTTTAAATCAATTTTAGAAAATACATATGAGTTATTTAATTCATCTAACATATCATCTAAACAAGGAATTAGATGTCGATATTTTACCGCAATATTATTTATCGCTCGACAATCGATGCACATAAGCTATTTTCCATCCTTTTTAAGAACCAATATGACCATAATTGCACATAGACTCATGCTTTCCCTCACGACTCCTTACTCCATCAATTCACCAACTTGTTTTTGAAACTCCTTTGTTTCCTCGGGGTTGCTCCGATAAGTTGGAGTTTGAAATGGTAACATCGGGTACGAATCGATTTGATGTTCAATTCCCCGAATCGGTGGTAATCCTTGTGGAAGTTCCTTGATAAATATATCCACATAATTCTGTAAAAGAGATGAAACAATACTAGACAAATAAAAATCATTAGCATTAGTATTCAAAAGCGTCTCCTTATACCAAAGTATAATCTTCGGTTGTTTATAATCTAAAGTTCGCCTCACATCACTTTTTTTTGCATAAATGTTTATTTTTTTTCTCTTCTCTCTTATTTTTCTCTGGATTTTTCTTTTCTTCACTCACTTTTTTTAACATTATCTTTTTGCAAATGAATTTAATGCTCATGCACATGTTGTGGTGACATAGGACACAAAGTGACTTTCCTTTTGTTATGTACAAAAGAATTTTCATTAGTAAACCCATCATGTTTAACTCTCCTATCGAAATGCCATGGCCTACCGAACAAAAAATGTCCCGCCTGCATAGGAACTACATCACACAATATCTCATCTATATATTGACCAATAGTAAAGGAAACTAATACCTGCTTGGTCACCTTAATATCTGAACTGTTATTAAGTCATTATAAACGATATGGTTGTAGATGCTTAGATGTATATAACCTCAATTTCTCCACCATGGTAGTACTTGCCACATTAGTATATCTACTTCATCTATCACAACAAAATAAATCTTCCTATTCACGAGACATATAGCGTGGAAAAGATTTTTCCGCTGTTCACTGCTCTCATCTTTCACTTATGTACTAAAAGTCCTTCTCAGGACTAAAACCTCACAATACATAACAACTTCCTTATCATCTACCTCTTATAATGGTGGCATATATTTGGTGTCACTATATTCTTTCTCGATTTTCACCTTTCCATTGTCAAGTAATAACATAGTTATTTGATTTGAACATTAACTAAAAATATGTCTCATGTATTGACATTTAAAACATACAATATCTTGATTGCGACTAAAAGAAGGTTGTTTAGTTTTACCTTGCAATCTCCGGTTAGTCATTCCTTGCTTAGGCTCCACTTTTGTTTGATCATAGCTGGCTTTTTCTCGTGCTTTGCAACATTAGATTTCCACGATGAACCAGTAGTAGGATTTGAATGCTGACCACCTCTCCTCTTAAGCTGTTTCTCGATTATGATAACCATATGTACCATATCCTCCAACCCTACATAATGTTGACGCTCCACCAAATTTGCAATTTCCCAATTTAACCTTGCTAAAAATTGAGCCATTGTCGCCTCACTATCCTCATCTATATTAACCCTAGCCATCAACATCTCCATCTCTGTGAAGTAGTCTTTTACACTCCTAGTTCCTTGTCTCAAATTCTGCAAACTTCGATACAAATCTCGATGGTAGCGGCTTGGCACGAACCTCTTTTTCATTACAATTTTCATCTCTGGACAAGTTTCAATTGGACGTTCCCCACATCTCCGTTGGCTAGTCATCAACTGATCCCACCAAGTAACTGCATAATCTAAATTTTTTTTGATGGCTAATATGACTTTCTTGAGATCTGAGTCATTGTGACAATCAAATACCCATTCCATCTTCTTTTCTTATTTTAAGTATGTCTCTGGATTGCCCCTCCCTTGGAAAGCTGAAAATTTCATTTTGATGTTATCCAAGTTATTGTCCACCCAATTTCTGTCTCCCCTATTCCTAGCTCCATGTATTCGATAAAGGAAGTCGGATTCGCAGACCTCTTCTTCTCTATTTCTGTCATCATAATAATTTTCTTCTTCTGTTTTACCCCCTCTTTAATGCGTTCTACCTTGTTGATGTTCCCCATGAGGATGTTAAGATAATTCCCCTTTGGTAGCGCTCAACCGATCAAATCTATCATTCATCTGCTCCATTGCTATATTTAAATTTCTATTCCATTCCTTCGCCATTGTTTCCATCATGAACTTCACATCAAATTTTTTGAGAACCTCTTCCATAGAATTCTTGTCCTTTGAATTAGATATATTTTCTGTAAAATAAGGGTTAGTAGGAAATAATTTTCTCACCACTCCTTTACGTGTTTCTCTCGAATTAATATTTCACTCGTGTATTGCACTCACATGCTTTTACCCTCAAATAGACTCACTACTCTTACCTTTTACCTGTAAATATTCTCCCTAATAGGTTCTTTTTGAACTCACCAAGCAAATTCATAGTTTACTAATCAATTCAAAATTAACTTATCACGAAATAATTTATAGAAGGTATGAATATCAACAATAGCACGTAATCGAAATAAAAATTTAACACAAAAAATTTCTTTACTCAGTTTTTTACTCAACAATTCAAACAAAAAATTAAAGATAACTAACTTGCTAGAAAGGCTTAGCTTTGATACCAATTGATAGACTCCACGACACGTTTACGTGAGATGGTCGTAGCTCGTATCATTTCTATCAAAGTTGTATGGTGAATTGCTCGCAACACCTTACCCCCTCGCCTATATATAGACGGTAATCTTGGTACAATTGCTCGCATTCGGAATTATACGTTGAATGGACACCAACGACACTTTGACCCCTCACTTCTATTGAAGAGGTAATCTTGGTACAATTGAAGATTAATGCGGTAGAAGACGCCACATATAAATATGTATTGTTCTATGATAAGTCAAAATGAATCTCAAAGAAAAACTAAGAAAATGACTTAAGAATTCTTTAAAGAACCAAAAGTAGAGAATAATCTTACAAGAATAATATAAATCTAAATATTAAATAATTGTTATTAAATTACATTCATCCATGCTTATTTATAGTAACTATAAAACTCTAGAATCCTATAAGGAATCAACAAGTAACTTGGAATCCAACTCTAATCCAAAAGTATTCTAATTATAATATAAATCTGAAAGATACTAAAAAGAACTAATTAATAAGGAAATTCTGCGTCTAAGTTTGCTAAAAACATGTAAAGAAAAATTCCCCTATGGAGAGGATGCGCCGGAATGGCAGAGAGCCAGTTTTGTGTTGCCAGAGGGCGCGACAGTGCTTCTTTTGTACTAGGTCAGGGCGCGATCACGCCTGACCCAGAAAATGACTTTTAACCTCTCTTTTTTCCTGGTTCAGCATCAACATGTTCACGACCTTCACAAACTTGGAATCCATCTTAATAATCTATGATGTCGATCCATCTTTGTTCCAAACTTCGTGAATCAATACGATAAACCCATCCTTGAAGCGTTTAGCTCGAGCTCTCGTCATAACTCTCACCGGATCCGCTCCATAGTTGTCAATCACTTTTGAGCTAAGGATGTCCTCATCACTACCATTTGTGACTAAATTTTTTTAGACAAAATTAACCTCAATATTTTGCTAAAATGGCCATAATATCCTCTGAATACCTCTCGTGAACCATGCCTAATCGCATACTAGATGACATTGGCAGTAGGGGTGCTCAAAATATTTGATATTTTTGATTTTTTTACCGAACCGATTCATACCGGTACTGGCGATACCAATTTTTTTTGTGCAGATTTTTTGGTATTTTAACACTTCTCGGTACTGGTAGCAATAAAGAATTTTTAAAATTCGGTAAAAACCAAAATATAAAAATTACCAAAATTTAATAATATAATAATTAATAGTTAATGTTTTGTAGTTTTATATATTAAATAATTTTTTATATATTAATAATTTCTATATAATAGTATTTTTATTAAAAAAATTATATTAATAATGTTTTGTAGTTTTATATATTAATTATTATTTATATTTAATGATTTCTTAGTTTTAAAAAAATTGTTAAAATATAAAAAAAATTATTTAATTATTATTAATAATTATATATATTACCAAGCAGTATAACTGAAACTGAACCAAAAATATACTGGTACCGATTTTTTACTGAACCGGTGATTTGGTACCGATTTCGATTATTTCTTTTCTGATACTTTCGGATCGGTATTGATTCGGTATTTTCGATACTAATTCAATTTTTTACCGATGAGCATCTCTAATTGGCAGAGTATTTGACATGTGTGTTGTTGGAGGTTCAACTTTCCACTTCCTGAAAGTCATTTATAACTATATTACGTGAATACTATAACAGTTGACCCCTCCATCATGACAAGTAGTTATCTGTGTAGCATGTGTGCTTGGACTTCCAATGGGAGAATTTCTGGTGTGTACTACATAAATTATTTCTATAAAATTATAACTTTATTTAAAGTTAAATTATATAATTAGTATCATTGAGCATTTGATTGAATAATATAACCACTTATTTAAAAGTTTATAATAAAATTTTCATCATTTTTTGATATATAAACAAGTTTAAGTTATAGTTTAAAATATGTTATTATTGGTAAGGGTATAATAGTCTTAATAATATTTTTTATCCAATCATTTAATTAATCCTGGAAAAAAACATAACATGTGATTATTTTAAAAACAAACATACGACTATTGCGACGGTTCGAACCGTCGACATAGTTCAAAAAATCATCGCTAAAGTCGATTCGCTTTTAGTTCGTTGTTTAAGGTTCATTAGAGAATGAGACCGTATATATATATATATATATATATATATATATATATATATATATATATATATATATATATATATGCGTATGTTTATGTGGATTTATTGGGTTTATATTCTGTTAAATTTTACTCTTTTGTTGTAGATTTGATATCGCTTCGTCCATCTCTTTCCCGAACCACGCTCGATTTTGGTTTTGTCAGCTCAAAATCGCTCGATTGATCGGATTTATTCGATTTCGAGAACAAATCAGGTAATTGATGATTATTTTCTTTGTTTTATTGAAATTTTCTGATGTAATTTGTATGTTTTTTGATCTGATTTATTCGATTTAGTGAACAAATCAGGTAATTGATGATTATTTCCTTTGTTTCATTGAAATTTTTGTATGTTACTCTTTTTATTTTTGAATGCAACTTTGCTTTAATTTTTGAAAAAGTTTAACTTTTTTGTTGGTGAATTCTGAAATTTCAATGCACTCTTCCCTTCCTCTCTTCTTATAAAGATCCTTTGAAAACCCTCGATCTCTCAAAAGCGAATGACTCTTTAGATGAAATAATATCAAATGGCTTGAATTTCTCTGACATGTGAATAAGGATGAGGATGAGATTGAAACAGGGCCGACCCTTAAAAAAGTTTTTAAGGGCTTAAAACGACAACAAAAAAAATGGGCCTTTTGCGAATTGCTATTAAGATAGACATAAAAAAAACTAGACTAAAAGACAATTTGCACCCCAAATTTTACATCATTGTTAACTTTTCCACCCCAAACTGAAAAAGGTGTCTAAGTACACCCAAAACTTCATTATACGTAACAAAACGCACCATTTCTTCACTTAATCGGTCAAAAGTGACCGGCTAAGGCTGTAACACAAGTTTGGGGTGCAAATTGTCTTAGTCTTAAAAATTGACAAAAATAATTAATTTTAAATAAAATAAAATAATTTTAAAATAATTAATTTTAAATAAAAAATTAGTTTTAAAAATAAAAATAAAATAATTAATTCAAAATAAAATAATTAAAATAATAAAATTAAAATAAGTATTTGGAATTAATGGTTAATAATTAATCATTAACTTGTAACATGATTATTTTATTTTTATTTTTAAAATTAATTATTAATCATTCTAGTTAAAAAATCATTAACTTGTAAAAAAAATTATTTTTGCCCCAAAAAAAAATTCTGTTTTTGTTTTTAAAAACAAAATTTTGTAAAAACAAAAATTTTAAAAATAGAATTTTTCAAAAAAATAATTTTGTAAAAATAGATTTTTTTAAAACAAAATTTTTTTAAAAAAATTCTGTTTTTAAAAACAAAAACATAATTTTGTAAAAAATAGAATTTTTTTTACAAGTTATAAACAAAATTTTGTTTTTGAAAGATTCTGTTTTAAAAAACAAAAACAAAAATTTGTTTATTTGTCCACAAATTAATATAATGAGAAATTAAAATTACAATTAACGTGGAAAATGATAAGATAAAATCAGTAGAGTGAATCATTTTAATTCTCAAATATTTCATGTATGCATAATGTATTTACTATTCACATATATTTGTCAGACATGTGTATTAAGACTCTTTATTTTTTCTTATTATTATTTGTGAATGATAATGATATTTTTTCCTTAAAATTAAATATCAAGACTAAAACTTATAATTAATTATTTTAAAATAAAAATAATTATGTGTAAAGTCTATCAACTCAAAAAACCGCTAAACGAGAAATAAAGGTAAAAATAAAGTAAAGCTAAACTATATTAATTAAGCTGATGACTTTAATATGAGAAATAAAATTAGAAATTATTACGAGTAACAAAATTTTTAAAAATAGAATTTTTCAAAAACAGAATTTTGTAAAAACAGATTTTTTTAAAACAAAGTTTTTTAAAAACAGAATTTTATTTTGTTTTCAAAAAAGTTCTGTTTTTACAAAAAATTTAAAAACATAATTTTGTAAAAAGAAGAATTTTTTTTACAAGTTAAATAAAATTCTGTTTTAAAAAAATTCTATTTTAAAAATTTTGTTTTTACAGAATTTTGTTTTTAAAAACAAAAACATAATTTTTTTTATGTGGCAAAAATGATTTTTTTACAAGTTAATGATTTTTTTAACCGGAATGATTAATAATTAATTTTAAAAATAAAAATAAAATAATTATTTTACAAGTTAATGATTAATTATTAATCATTAATTCTAAATTTTTATTTTTATTTTTATTTTATTATTTTAATTATTTTATTTTAAATTAATTATTTTATTTTTATTTTTAAAACTAATTATTTTATTTAAAATTAATTATTTTAAAAGAATGTCGGCAGAAATCAAAAAGAGAATAAGAGAAATTTGGTTTCCAAGTTACCAAATTAGAAAATAAGGTTTTCCAACTAAAGAAGTCTTTAATAAAAAAGAGAGACAAACGACAAAAAGTATTCGAAATGTCATGTAAGAGTTCCTATTTATGTAGTTGCTCGTTACTTATAAATAATATTTTAAAAATAAAATTATTTGTCATGTAAAAGTTCCTATTTATGTAACTGCTCGTTACTTATAAATAATATTTAAAAATAAAATTATTTTGAAGCCAAACCTTCATACAAATATAAGGATTTTAGTTTTTTTGGATTTCCAATTAAATAATATCGGCATGAATTCGTAATCCTCACCGTCTTCGATCGAGTCACATTTCTCGATTGAATAATATTGTATCGATTCCCAATTCCGAATTCATAAACCCATCTTCTCTATGAATCTTTTCATCCATGGTGGTTTAATGATTTATAATCTTGTAACAGACTTATAAATCAAGAAGATTGTAAATTGTTTCAAGGGAAAGATTCTATTTTTTCCGATGATCTTGATGGGTTCAGTAGTTGAGATTGACAAGAACTTGAAAAAAGTACCCTTGTTGGTTCATGTTTATTGTAACAATGGTGGGTTAATTAATGGAAGTGATAACAGAGAATGGTTTTACGGAGGATTGGCGTAATTTGGAGGAGTGAAGGAAGGAGAGAGAGAAAGTCCTCGAATGGAGTCATACTGGTTGAAGAACTCGAGAGAAAGTCGACAATGATTAAAATATCGAATGGAAAAATCTTTCTACCGCGTGATAATTGTGCGGATTAGGATACCAAATGCACTAATTTTGTAAATAAAATATTTTATTGTAATTTTTTCTAAAGATGTACTAAGAAGTGTAAATAACCCTTGATTTTTCTATGTAATTTGGGATTCCCCTATTTACTTTTTTGTCTCTCCTTTTTATCTTCTCTTTTTTCTTTTGCTTAATTGAAAGAACCGGAAGTTGAAACAGAAACAAAATCTTATCTTTTTGAGCCAACAAAGCGTGTAGTTTTCAGGTGATCAATACTTTGTCTTTCTGTATATTCATTTTTTATTCCAACAAGCCCCCAATTTTTTAAATATTTTTTTGGTGTCTTTATTCATTTTTCTTTTGCTCTGGAAGATGGTTAAAGGTTCAATCTTGATTTATGGCTGATTTACTATGCTCTTTTCTTTCTTTGTGTATTTGGGATTGTTTTTCTGAGATGGGTATTATGGAATTATGTATAATTTTGATTCTTTTTGGGGGTTCTTTACATGTTGAGGTTTTGAATGCTTAGAATCTGACATGCAATTCAAATGATTTGAAGGGATTGGAGGGTTTGATAAATGGTTTTAAAACTCAAGTAGTGATGTGTGGAAATTGAATACAAATTTATCTTTTTCCCCCAATTGCTGTGATTGGGTAGGCATCACTTGCAGTTAAGTTAGAACTTGGAAGGGAAAGATTAATGGGCAAGCTCTCATAATCAATTGCAGTTTAGACCAGCTTAACACCCTTAATTTATCCCACAATGTGCTCAAAGGCTCATTTCCAACATCACTGTAGCATTTGCCCAATTTAGAGATTTTGGACTTGAACAACAATGTCTTTTCTGGGTTGTTTCCAGTGAGCATCAATTCGAGTTTTCAACATTTCTCAGAATATTTTCAGGGTTTGGTTCCTGATGGTATATGTATTCAAGTTATTAATTTAGCAATGAACTATTTCAATGGACTACATTTACTCTTCGCGATAATAGGCTTTCTGGGCAATTGAGGAACAAGGCGATTATATACTTTCATATATTTGGAAAAGTGCACATTAAATATTTGATGAAATGCCAAAAAAAATATATAATTTGGTATGTATTCATCCTCAAACAGTGTAATAAGTTATCTTGGTTGTTTTTCTTTTTCCTTTTGTGCTTTTAGATATCATTTTCCTAAGATGACGAATGTTTATTCATTATATGCGAGTTAAAAGAAATTAATGTTACATTTGAATTGTCGGAATTAGGTTAATCAAATTATTATTTAAATTAGCCCGTGCACTAATGCACGGGCTATCAACTAGTAGTCATAAAATTAGGAAGGTTTTTTTTATTCTTTGGCTCGAACATATAGCTTTCCAATGCTCTTTTGTTTCCTATAAATTATAATATTATCTACATTTTGAATTATAATTGAAAATTAATTATAATATTTTTAAATTTAATTTTCAGATGTTTTTTTAAAAATTATGAACCATTAAGTTTTACAACTATAGTATTTTTTAGATACTTTATAATATTTTTCATTATATAAATTAAAATTATAAAAATTTATATCAATTTAAAATTTAAAAATATATTAATTTGACTAAAAATGTCAATAATAATTCTATATTTTATTTTAGTTTAGGAGGGAGTATTTGTTTTGATAATGGTGAAGATTCTATAATCACCTTGAGCAAAGTAACTGAAAACAAAGAGAAACATAATCATAATTAAAGACTCATATAATAATGTGAATTAAGACGCAAAGAACAAACATGTTTCCTAGAGAAGATTCAACTTTATCTAGTTTTGGTGTAAATATTTATAGGAAAAAGTTTAACTCATGCTATGTTTTCAATTTTATTTAGTGCTTGTCATTTTACCCTTGGATTAAAATTCTAAACTAGGAGAAAAAACTCTATAGATTGAAAAATAATCCAAACTAGAAGAAATTAAGCCCCATAAAAGAGTAAAGAAAGAAGTGAGAAAAAACTTGAGGGAATCTTTTTAGTATACATAAGGGTTCTAGAACAACTTATAAGTTCATCAAACCAATTAATAAGTTGTTTTTTACTGTTGAAGTGTTTGGAAACAACTTATTTCTTGACTTATAAGTCATTTTTGATAAGTAAAAATTTTGACTTATTTAAAAATGACTTATAAGTTATTTTTAATAATCGGGTTTGACCAAATACAATGACAATTTTGCCCTATTCTATTCTTCTAAATGACATCTTTATTCTGGCTCCTTCTCTGTTTATGAAGGTAGTTTGTAATTTTTGCTCTTTTTTTGTTGGTTATATTTTCCTTTATTCTGTGTATAAATAAATATGCAATAGTGCAATTTAAACCTTTTTTGAAATTATTTTTTCTTTTTT
This sequence comes from Panax japonicus, assembly GCA_020205505.1. Classification (NCBI taxonomy): domain Eukaryota; kingdom Viridiplantae; phylum Streptophyta; class Magnoliopsida; order Apiales; family Araliaceae; genus Panax; species Panax japonicus. The sequence continues at coordinate 62,863,090 of CM035092.1, forward strand.
GAATTGACAATATATTGCTTTAATTTTTTTAATTCATTTACAAAAAATATTTTTTTAAATAGATAATTAGTTAATTATGTTCTTCATTTTCTTAATATTTATTTATTTATAATTTATATTAATCTTAACTTAGCTCAAGTATATTTAGTTTTAATGCTATGATATACTTAACCTAATAAAAAGTGTGATTGTTATGATATTGTTAACGCCAAGATCTTTCCACGCGCCTCTATCACGTAACAAGCGTCTATATTCTGCACAGTAAACACGGCAACACCAAAAGTTTGACGGATTCGACCGTCGGGGGATAGCTCAGGCGTGAGATTCAGTACAGACGATCACAAGGTTAACAATGGAGGATAAAATATCTAGTGTATTGAGAGAGATAAAATTATCAGTTATGTGTATACCTTTCGCTTGAAGACTTTTTTGCTATGTTATACTCTCAGACCCGATTTACCGTGCCACCTACTACTGTCAGACACAGCCCCCCACTCCTCAGTGACCCCTGCCCACTGCATGCAGGCTGTCACCTTTTTCATACTGTTTCTACCGCCGGCCGACTATAATCCCATCCACATTAATGATTTGTAGACCTTTGGTCAACAACCCTCCCCCTTTCATCATTGCAGGTCAAAGTAATAGATATTTAAATATATGATTGGTCGACCCACTGATCTGGCCTAATTAAAGACTTAACAAGGATTGTAGAAAGACTAGGCCCAATAACTTTAAGGATGACTTGGTGAGCTAACCAAATAAATATGCCCAAACCATTCGGCCCAATAAGTGAAATATCATGACCCAACATTGCCCCCTAGTTTTTTTTATTAAACAGGACGTTTAATAGGAAACTATAAACAGCCCATGATATGAAGAATTTAATAAAATCAAAAGAGGCCCAAACGGTAAGGAATTAAAATGATAGGACAAACTGGAACTGGAGACCCGACTGGAAAGCCCAAAAGTTTAAAAATGAAGGATTGGACCAAACGCTACCCTTTCAAATTCGTGATTATGACTGCCAATTAAATGTGCCGCCCTCGTGTACCGTGTAACCGTCAGTATAAAAGAAAAACTTTACCAAATTTGACAATTTTACCTGTCAAATTGAAATTCAAAAGACTTTTGCCCTTCCTCTCCCTTTCGAACCTTTCTCTATAAACTCTCAACAATGGTGGTCCTCAATTCAAACCATAACTCTCCTCTTCGTGTAATACCAATCAACACCGTCCCACCGAATCTGAGTCCCAGTAAAGAGGCATCAAGCTCAAACCCCAAGGCTGCGACCCCGAGTAAGAACCCAGTAATGAAACCCCTCCCTAACCCTATGCATTCTTCAGAAGCAAAGAGCGATATGCACATACCAATACTCCGTCAACAGTCACTAAGATTGATTTGAAGAGGATCCGAGCTCGCTGCCATATCCCGGACACTCATTTGATGAGAGCTCCCCGGTCCGAGGAGCGAATGTATTAACATCCTGAAGGATGGACTATCGTTCCGGTGATAATCTTGGAGAAAGGTATCCGATTTCCTCTCCATGCCTTCATAGTAACCCTCCTATGGTTTATTGGCGTTGGGTTCGCCCAATTGGTGCCAAATTCCTACATATATATCCTAGCATTCATCGCTTTCTGTCATGAACTAGGCATCGAACCTACACTCGATTTCTTCTTCACTGTTTATAAGATCGGCCAGTCCAGAGAAAAAGGGTTTAAGGCCATAAGCAAGCAGTCTCTGAAGGTAGGAGAGAAGTTTGAGAGACGTTCGCTGGTATCCACCCCTTCCAGCAATAAAGGATGACATAAGGGGTGGTTCTTCATTAAAGGACCAGAGATCTCATCTCTGCCAAATTGGGCCACCGATGAGAAAATTTCTGCTGACTTTGGAGATATTTCTGAAAAATGTGAGGCCGAAATGATAGAGCTCTTTGACAACTTCCCGAAGGAGGAATGGAACTATGGACTTCTCTCCAAGTAGGCATGGTTGTACGACCACAAATGTAAGTTCTGAACGACTTTGCTACACATTTTTGTTTTTGAATTTTACATGATATAAATGTTGACATATATGATTGTTTACTTTGTGCAGTATCTTTGATTAGACCGAATTCCTCAGAAATAAAGGAATTTGAAAATTTTCTATCTGGGAAATCTTCGGAAGCTGTTGAGACTCCATTACTAGAAACTTTACCCAAAGACGAACCAAACCCCGAAGAACATACCACTGGGCCTCAAATGGACGAGCCAGAAGCTGACGATACTACTCTACCCGAAGATAACCTTCAACCTCACCAGAAGAAGAGGGCCATTCGAAAACCCCGATCAGTCCCCATTCCAAACTCTTCTGAGCCCATCCCAGAAATGGAAGCTATGCCCGAACCTGCACAAACTGCCAACCCAGTCCCCACTCGAGGAGGTTTGCTCGATCTGCCTGTAAGCGATCGAAAAAAACTTTCTTCGAGTCAAAAAACTAAGAACCAAACTAACCCCTCTAACAACTTAAAAGCTCAGAATGCCTTCAACTTCTGTCGATCTTCCTCCTATAATTCCAGTTGAAAATTTGACTTTCCAATGAGGAAGAACAAGTCGAACCTACCCCCTCTCTGTCACGAAAAAGAAAGCATCCTTCAGATAGTCATCCCAATTCGAAGTCTGCTCCATCGCCACCTCGAGAACCTACCCCAATTCGATCCCCATCTCCTGAGAACGTATATATGGATCCTTCTCCAACTCGTGACCAAACCATGCCCTTCCCCCAAGGCCTTCGTCTCATGAATTTCAGAATGATGCAATGGGATCACAGACTGTATGGCCTCGGTTCAACGCCAACTTCCCATTTCATCTCTTTGATGCCTTTTTTCGAGAGACTGACGATCACCGATTCGACAATAGTACGATCGGGGATTTGGTTGACGAGGGCATGAGTTATCTGGCGAAGGTAATTGACTGGTTTCTTTGGTTATACACTTCTGTCCCTGTTTAAATATCTGAAACTGATTGAATGCTATTTGAATATGCAGGCAAATGCTGTTTTCGGGCATTTACGTCTCAGACACGTAAATGCTGAGGCCGAAGAGGAGGCCATGAGGAACGAAAACAACATGTTGAGATCGACTTTAGCTCGTCAGAAAAGTCAACACGAAAGTGTTCTTCATACTAACGAGGGTCTTCGGAGGGAGTTGGCTCAAGTCAAAGAGGACCTGAAGGCGTCTGATGACGAACTGAATGCAACTAAAGAAGAACTGGAGGCGACCAAGGTTAGTCAGCAATCTCTAACTGATATGAATGTCGGCCTAGTTGAAGAGAATTTGGTTCTAAAGACCAAGAATGAAGAACTCATCACAGCCAATCGGAGCTTGGCGATACAACTTGATGAAATCCAGACGAAGGTTCGGGATGATAAGGAAGCACATAGGGCCAAACGTCGTAAACTTCATGAGAAGATAAAAGCGCTTAAGGAGCGAGGTCATACTTTGACTGAGGAGCTGCGTAAGTAAATACAGATGGAATATAAGGCATCCGATGAGCTCAATGCAGAAATTCTGAAGGTTTATTCAGAAGGTTATGAAGTCTGCAGAGATCGAGGCAAAGAAAAGCTGATTGTAGCTCAACTAGACCCAGCCCTTCTTAATTTCGAAGATGAAGGTGGTGCCTGAAGCTGATATTACTGCTTCATTCTGACTTTTTAGGATTTATGTGAAAACTATCTATCTTTTTTGTGTAATCGGATCCATAATATATTAATGTATGAATGAATAGTTTGAATATTAATGAAATTTCAACTTTCTTTTTCATGACTTTTGTATAATGCATTTCTTGTCAATAATTCACCATCAATGATCGTGAATGAACTTAACTTAGATTGTGAATCAGATAAGGCATATAATAGTTAAGTTAAGAAATGATATAAACTGAATTCAATGAGCTGGACTGAATGAACCGAACTTAACACTTGAACAAAATAAAGTAATGCATACTTATCATTTTCGAAGTGTGAGACAGGTCATGTATAAGGTGAACTCGGCTGATCCTCCTTGCACCATCAAGATCTTATTTACCACTCGTGGTAAAACAAGTATATAAGGATATTTGTTTACCACTCGCGGTAGAACAATTTTATAAGGACACACCTGAAAATAAGGCTGCCATCGAATGGCCAGCGAGTCCGACCGAACCTCCTTACTTCGGTGCATTTTGTTTACCACTCGCGGTAAAGAAAAATTAAAAAGACTATGGAATTTGTTTACCACTCGCGGTAAATCAAACCCATGAGGACACTCCTGCCAAAAAGGCTACCATCGAATGGTCAGCAAGTCCACCCCGTCCTCCTTACACCGATGAAGTTTGCCTACCACGAAGGACCTGACAAATTCATAAGGACCACCTGCCAAAAAGGCTACCATCGAATAGTCAGCGAGTCCCCCCAATCCTCCTTACAACATTGTGAATTTTGTGACCAATAGGAAGAAGATCAATTGTAAGTGAATCTTTTATTGATGATGATCCCACATTTATAGACTTCTGATAAACTGACTCAATCTCTACTAAAAATATTTTTGAAGTCTACCAGCATGCCAAGTGTTCTTGATTTCTGATCCATCCAACGCCTTTAACCGATAAGTTCATGGCTTTGGTACCTCAACCACTTCATACGGTCCTTCCCTAGTTCGGCATCACCTTTCCCATGTTCTGAGGCATATATGCTTCGACTTCTCTGAGGATGAAGTCCCCCACTTCAAATCTCCGAAGCTTTAACCCCTTATTGTAATGTTTGGCAACTCTCCGTTGATAGGCTGCCAGTTTGATCAAAGCCACCTCTCTAACTTCTTCCAACAGATCCAAGTTGACCTTCAGTCCTTCCTCATTGTAGATCTCTTTGAACTGACTGACTCGAAGACTGGTGGATCTAATCTCAACAGGGACTAAAGCGTCAGTGCCATAAGCTAATCTGAAAGGTAAGTCCCCCGTAGTAGTCCTTGGCGTAGTCCGATATGCCCATAAAACACGCTGAGAAGCTCTTCAGGCCATCTCCCCTTAGCTTCATCCAGTCTGCGCTTGATCCCATTCAGCAACATTCTGTTGGTCACCTCGACCTGCCCGTTTGACTGTGGATGAGCCACTAAAGTCTTCTTGTGTTGAACCCCCAGCTCCTTTAGAAATCCTTTAAACTTCGATCCCACAAACTGGCGTCCGTTGTTCGATATCACCACCTTAGGAATTCCGAAACGAAACACTACTGACTCCTTTAAGAACTTCAAGCATTCTTGTTCCGTTATCAACCTAAGTGACTTCGCTTCTACCCATTTGGTCATATACTTAATAGCGACTATAACAAAACTGACCTGACCCTTAGCTTTCGGCAATGGACCCAGTATATCTACCCCCCAGACAGCGAAATGTATAGAAGATAAGATCGAGTATAGCTCTTCTGGTGGCTGATATGTGATCGGACTGTTGAGCTGACATTTCTCACACTTCTTCACATACTCCGTAGCCTCCTTGAAGATTGTGGACCAGTAGAAACCATGTCGAAGCACTTTATACGCTAATAACTTAGCAGCCATATGGTCGCCATAAATACCCTTGTGAACCTCCCGAAGAGCATATTCAGCTTCGGACGGGACCAAACACTTCAACAATGGTGACTAAAATGCCCTTCGATAAAGATCCTCATCAATAAGAACGAAGTTGGCACTCTTGTACTTGATCTTCTTTGCCAGCATCTTATCCGAAGGAAGGACGCCATCTGCCAGATATTCAATGTAGGGAGTTATCCAACAGTTAAAACGTTCAATGCACATCATCGCTTCATGCTGGATACTCCGCTGTTGCAGAACTTCCAAATAGACTGATCCATCAAAAAACATTAGCATCTGTAGTGGCCAACTTTGACAATGCATCGACAATAGAATTGTCGTTACGCTCTATACCCTGAAACTCATAGGAGACGAAATACTGATGCCGGTCTTTCAACTCTGCCAAATACTTGATCATTCTCGCCCCACGAGCCTCATAATCCCCAGACACTTGCTTGACGACCAGCTGAGAGTAACTATAAATGATTAACTTCTGAACCTCCAGACTCTTCGCTAAGTGGACCCCTGTCAGCACTGCTTCGTATTCAGCCTCGTTGTTCGTTGCTCTTAACCCAAATCTTATAGCCTGCTGCACCTTGAATCCCTCCAGACTTATCAAAATAATCCCTGCTCCACTGACATCCGCAGTAAAAGACCCATCTGCATATAGAGTCCACGAGTTCTGACTGTGCTGAAGAACTGCAACTGCTCAATCGGACGCTTCAGCTTCTGACAACTCTGCATCTGCTTTAGAGAACGAACATTCCACCATAAAATCGGCCAAGGCTTGACCTTTGATAGCAGTTCGGGGATGATATTCAATAAAAAATTGAGATAGTTCCATTGTCCATGCTGCTAGTCTCCCCGAAACTTCTGGTTTGCTCATCACCTTCTTCAGCGGTTGATCCGTGTAGACGACCAGGAGCCGACCTTGAAAATATTGCCTAAGCTTTCGACTAGCAATTATCAAAGCAAAGGCAAATTTTTCAATGTTCGGGTACCTGGTTTCAGCATCCCTTAGAACATGACTGACATAATAGACCGGATGTTGTTTTCCCTCCACTTCTCGAACCAAAACGGCCCCCACTGCCAATGAACTAGCTGCCAGATATAAGTACAAGGTCTCAGCAGGTGCAGGTTTCACCAATAAAGGAGCCGAAGATAAATACGTCTTTATGCCCTGAAAGGTGTCTTCACTCTCCGAAGTCCACTGGAACGTCTTCGCATTCTTCGGTCCTTTCAACATATCAAAGAACGGCAAACGTCTCTCTGCCGACTTGGACATGAATCTCCTCAAAGCTGCAATCCTCCCAGTCAGACGCTGAACATCTTTGAATGACTGAGGAGTCTTCATATTTAGTATGGCCTGGATCTTCTCTGGATTGGCTTCGATACCCCTTTGACTGACCAGATAACCCAAGAACTTCCCTGCACCGAGCCCGAAGGTGCACTTTGCAGGATTGAGCCTCAACTTGTGATGACGAACTGTCTGAAAGCATTCCTCCAGATCGTCCAAGTGTTTCTGAACAATCATGCTCTTCACTATCATGTCATCAACATATACCTCCATGTTCCTTCCTAACTGCTTTTGGAAGACAAAGTTCATCATTCTCTGGTAAGTGGCTCCATCATTTATCAGGCCAAATGTCATCTTCTTATAGGCATACATCGAACGGTGTGTGATGAATGTTGTCTTCTAAATGTCCTCCTTGCACATAGATATTTGATGATAACCTGAAAAAGCATCCATAAAGCTTAGTAGTGCATACCCCGAAGTCGCATCAATAAGTTGATCAATGTGGGGTAGAGGATAGAAGTCCTTCGGGCAGGCTTTGTTCAGGTCCGTGTAGTTGATGCAAACTCATCACTTCCCGTTCTGCTTCTGCACCAACACTACATTTGCCATCCACTCCGAATAGTAGATCTCAAAGATGAAGTCAGCAGCTATCAGCTTCACGATATCTTCATCGATGATCCTCTGTTGTTCAGGTGCAAAGATTCGCCTTTTCTGCCGAACTAGTTTTTTTGATGGATCCACATACAGTCGGTGCTCGACAATCTTTCGGCTGATTCCAGGAATGTCTTGTGGCTCCCATGCAAAGATGTTCGCATAGCAGCAAAGAAGTTCCATAAGGTTCGTTCGGAGAAGTTCCGGCAAACCCGAACTAATCTTCACTGTTTTGTCTCTCTTCCCAAGAACCAGCTCAATCTCCTCTGTCTCTCTAGCAGGAATAACCAAGGGCTCCGAACTGCTCTCGGTGAATGGCTCAATCTATATCGCCATGGTCTGCTTTTGCTTGTTGACCCCTACTCCCGAGGCAATCACAGCATTCCTGTAGCATCGTCTGGCCAGATCCAAGTCCCCTACTACCTCTCCAACTCCATGTGATGTTGGGAACTTGATCTTGAAGTGAGGGATGGAAGTCACAGCTTGTAGAGCTGTCATAGTAGGTCTAACCTGCATGGCATTGTAGGCCGAATCTACATACACAACATAGAATTTACATGTTATTTCTACCTGTTGTGGAGCAATACTGAAGATGACTGGTAGCTCAATAGTTCTTGCCACTTTGACCGGATCGTTGCTAAAGCCATATAAGGGGGCCTCCTGCCCGACCTCCATCTTTCGCCCATCAAGATGCATCCTCTGATAAGCGTGGGCATAAAGAATATCAACGGAAGACCCGTTGTCAATCATCATTCGCTTCATATCCACCGAACCCACTTGTGCTGTGATCACCAAGGCTCCTTCATGGGGTTCAATGGGCTCCGAAGGATAATCTGCATCACTGAAAGATATAACTGTCCCTGAAAACGGTCTGTCAGTCTTCGGGGGAACACCTGCCACAGACATGACTGAATCCAGATATCCCCTCTTCTTCTTTACTACCAGCTTTCCTGCTGTCCCACCGGTTATTACATCAACGACATACCTTGGTGGCTGATTTGGAGCAGGTTGCACAGGTGGAACCATTTGAACCGTCTGAACGGTATGGTCAACATTCTGCTGCTCTTGCTGTTGGTCCCTCCCGGCCACATACTGAACTAATAAACCTCTTTGAACCTTCCTCTCTACGAAGTCCTTTAAATTACAACATTCATTAGTATCGTGACCTGCAGCTTGATGATAGCCATAATATTTTCGAGCATTGCCCTGTCCCGGTTTGAGAACGTCATGAGGTGGTTCAAAAAATGGATGGTTTCTGATCTGATCCAAAATCTCCGACCTATCCGTATTCAGTTTGGTGTAAACCTTGTTCACCTTCGGGGTAGGAGCAGGTGGGCGATTACTTTCCTGTCACCATTAGTTGTTATACTTCTTCGAGCTACCCTCGGGCCGATCATTATACCCTCCCACCTTCTTCTGATTGCCTTCAGCCTTAGGATTATCTGCCTCCTTCATTCAGTCCGAAGAAGGACGTTTTAGACTATTCATAGCCTCCTCCACCACAATATAGTCCTCTGCTTTATCAAAAGCTTCGACCAAGCTCTTCGGATGGTGAAACATCAGCTTCTTCACTAGCTTCTCAGACTTTACCAAATCCAACCTATTCTGAAATAATCCGATAGGTTGAAGATCATTGAGGTCTGCCACCTGACCAACTGCTTCCCTGAACCTCTTCACATACTGACCCAAGGACTCATTGGTGAACTATCGGACCTGTGCTAAAGAACCTGTGGGCTTTCCTCTTCTTCGGTTGCTACCGAAATGAGCATGGAATTTGTCACACAGCTCGGACCACGACGAGACCGAGTCTGCAGGTAGAGTCCCCATCCACTACATTGCATCATTCCTTAACGTTGTAACAAACGTATAACACTTGGTAGCATCGGTGAAATCATAATAATCCATCAGCCGGTCGAACGCCTGGCTATGGTCATAAGGGTCTCCAGACCCATCATAACTCTCCATATGAGGTAACTTCTTAGTGGTATCTGCCTTCTCCTTAAGAATGTTCGAGGAAAAAGGGGACGCCTTCTTTCCCAGAGTATTTTTCACCTGTTGAACCTCAACCAACTGCTTCCGAAGCTCCTTCAACTCCTTCACCAAGAAATCCACACCTTCTGGCTGCGAGGAAATCTCTTTTTCCGGAATAACCTTCTGTTTCTGGGTAGATCGACCCATTCCACCAGAATCCACGACCCTTGATGGACTTCTAGATCTACTTCGGCGTGTGGCCATGTCATCATGACGAGATATTCACACTGGTGCTCTCTCCTTCTATTCTCAAGTACATGCTCTCTCGACCGGCTCCTCTGTCTGCCACCATCTCGACCTTGAGAGCCGATGACAACAAGTGCCTTCTTTGATACCTCAGGAGGTCTGCTTCTTGATCTTCTTCTCTCCTGAGGTTGACCCTGAGATACATGCACAGAATGCTCCGGTTCCTTCCCTTCCCGATGTTGTACATCCTTATGCCTACTACGCCTTCCGAACTGAACATAAGTGGATGCCTCGTCTTTCAGATCGGCCATCCGAAGCATCTGCACAACTATATCTTCCCTCTACTTCAGAAGAACCTCTAAAGCTTTATCTGCCTCTTCTGCATTCTTCGTTAACTTGGCAGTTTTGTCATCCCGACCACTTCGGTGATGGGTTCTAGGCGGAGAACCCTCCACCTGCCTTCGATCTTGGTCACGGCCTTTATCATCAGCAAACACCAACCTCTGTCTGGATCCACCATGAGCTCTCGAACGAGAACCCTTGGAAACATGTTTAGAAGCAGTGCTCTCACTTTCATGAGCACTCTTCGAAGGACCCAGACGATCCTTAACAGAAATGTGTTGGACAGATGAGCTCACAACCTTCGGCTGTCCTTCCGGCGTATCTGCTCCACTCCTTACCATTTTTTCGACATAGAACAAATAAAGTTTTGTGATTGAAAACTACAAGACACTAGAACACAGCCCTCCTTCTAGCGACAATGTTAACGCCAAGATCTTTCCACGCGCCTCAATCACGTAACACGCGTCTATATCCTGCACAGTAAACACGACAACACCAAAAGCTTGACGGCTTCGACCGTCGGGGGATAGCTCCGGCGTGAGAGTCAGTACAGACGATCATAAGGTTAACAATGAAGGATAAAATATCTAGTGTATTGAGAGAGATAAAATTATCAGTTATGTGTGTACCTTTCGCTTGAAGACTTTCTTGCTATGTTATACTCTCAGACCCGGTTTACCGTGCCATCTACTACCGTCAGACACAGCCCCCCATTCCTCAGTGACTCATGCCCACTGCATGCAGGCTGTCACCTTTTCATACTGTTTCTACCGTCGGCCGACTATAATCTCATCCACATTAATGATCTGCAGACCTTTGGTCAATAACCCTCCCCCTTTCATCATTGCAGGTCAAAGTAATAGATATTTAAATATATGATGGGTCGACCCACTGATCCGGCCTGATTAAGGACTTAACAAGGATTGTAGAAAGACTAGTCCCAATAACTTTAAGGTCTATTAACGATGACTTGGTGAGCTAACCAAATAAATAGGCCCAAACCATTCGGCCCAATAAGTGAAATATCATGACCCAACAGATATGATATTGAATCAATATATTTTTTCATTAATGTCTTTTTTATTAATTTTTATATTTTATTTTAATTTATAAGTTATTATCAACCGAACACATTGACAACTTATTTTAACTTCATTTTTGATTTATAAGTTAAACTAATGCTGAACACTTTTACTTATAAGTCGGGGGTTAAAATGACTTATAAGTCATCTTAAATTTTTACAAGATAACTGAAGTGCATTCCTAATCGCTGATGCCTCTGCACAATCCACCCCCATATTACCATTAACTCTATCAATACCAGCTCCCATAACTTTTCTCATCATATTATTTCGGACCACAAACCTAATACCCACAAAGCCATTACCCCGAACTGAGTTTCGATTGTATGTGGATATATGAAATAGATACAAATTCCGTAATTCAATTTTATCATAAATATATGGACATATAAATTATTTTTCATAATTTATTCAGTATTTCACATGTCATGCCGTTATATATATATATATATATATATATATATATATATATATATACCACGGATCAGGTCCGGGAGTCCGGACCTGATCCAAAATCCGGACCCTATTTTTTTTTTTTTTTGGTAGAACAACTAAAAAAAATAATAATTATGGAACTAAAATTTTTCCATAATACAGTGTTTTGGGTGTGTTTTTAATACCTACACCAACCAATGTATGTACAGTCTGGCGTATCCAAATCACACCCAAAACACTGTATTATGTAAAAATTCAAGTTCCATAATTATTATTTTTTTTAGTTGTTTTAAAAAAAAAGCAAAAAAAAAAAAAAAGGTCCGGATTTTGTTAAAATCCGGGAGTCGGGACCTGATCCGGACTCTATATATATATATATATATATATATATATATATAATTATTGAATTATAATTGCGCCTTTATATGTTGTTGATTTTTTTTTTTGTGCAGATAATTATAGTTAGTAATATTTTAACGATATATTTAATATAATAGTTAATTTTATAATTCTATCTAATCTCATGTATTGATACAGGTTGCAATTATAATTCGATAGAAAACTTTGACAATAAATAATGTCTCTTTATGATAATCAATTTATTTAGATCGATTTTTTAAATTCGTAGGGTCAGTAATTAAAAAATGAAAAGGACAGCAAAACCTATCCATATCTTAATATATTATCAAATGGCCCATTTGCATGATCCATTATATGTCTTGTTCGATGGTCCAGCCTTCATGTGCATTTGCAAGTGTGATTGTTAGATTTTAGTCATGAAAGTGCATGGCCTTTTTTACATTGTTAGTCTCATCAAAGTTGTTGGTTTATATGTTATTAGTTTTAATGATAACAAGTTGTTTTGTAGAGTTATATATATTGTCATCATCATAAAGGGGGAGAATATTGATTTATGATTTTTATTTTAATGATGACAACGTATGTTTTGCATGGAGTTGTTTTGTATTTTACAGATTATGGAATGTTCATGCAAGATATCAAAATAACATATGTGAAGAAAAGGTGTTTAGTGTCACCACATGGTTAGGTTCATAGGACTTCACTTAGGAATCAAATGTAAGAATTTCTAGCTCGTTTAATTAATATCAAGACAAATTTATTGTGCTGGAATTAATTTCAAAAAGAGTAAAAGTTTTCTATAATTAAGAGTTGTTATTTTAAAATCAAATATTTGAAGCTTCTTTTAAACCAGGTCAATCCTGCTTGTACTTCTAAGAGCAGTATTTTCAAAATTCAAAGATTGGAAGTTATTTTAAAAACAAAATCAATTTCGAAAATCTTAGTCTTGTTTTACTAAGTCAAAAGAGTTGTGTATGGCTAATTTTATGCTACTGATAATTCTAAATGTTTATTCCTTTATTCTAGCAATTAGCTTCAAAATTCAATCCCTTATATCTTGGTTTTGTTAATATATATCTTTTTGGGATTCTAAAGTTAAAATTGATTTTTTTTACCGTTAGCTTTTATCTATATATATACATCCTCTTGGCTAAAGCTAAAGCAGACAACAGATTGTGAGATCATACTTATAAGTGCTTTTATTGAAAAAGTTCTAGCAAACTATTTGTGCCTTGATATTAATTCTTTGTTGTTATAGATTGACAGATATTGTTATAATATTCTTTTTTAATTAAAAAGTGTATACAAGCTATTGTGGGTTTTGCTTGATCTAGTGGTGGATAGGTTAGTGCAAAGCAAATTTAAAAGGTTGTTGTGGAGCAAAGGTTGCTGTGGAGCATAAGACTACTGTTGTGCAACAAGGGGCAGTGGTGTCCATCAATATCTGACTTGCTTGGTACAGGGAGTTAACTTTATAATTGCTTAAATACTAAAGTTAATAAAAGAGTCTCTAATACCAATTGGTATTGGATGTGGATTAAGCCATTAGAGGTTAAGGACCCAATCACGTAAAAAATCTTGGTGCTCTTATTTAATGTTTATCTTGTTTGCATTATCTAAACTCTACACTTAATCACTTCAAATTTTGCATTAATATAAGACGTTACTGTTCAAAAGGTTCAATAAATAAGTTAACCGATTCTTCATATTAGTTTAAACACTTAAGCAGTCAGGTGATAACATGTCTAGATAGTTCAGTTAGTAGTTAAATAAAAAGTTGTCATTGTAGATCACTTTCAACATAAGCACCTATTCATCCCCTCTCTAGGTGTGCATACACTTCTGAATTTCATTTGTTATAAGAGCTTTGGCTTTACTAACGTGTGTCTTTGCAGACCGTATGATAAGATTCTAATGGCACATTTTAATTTTCAAGAGGGGCAGTCCACTAACCAACCTCCATTGTTGTTGGACAGTGAGAACTTCAATTTCTAGAAGTTTAAGATGAAGATATATCATAACAGAAATCCATGGGAATGGTGGGTTGTTGAAAATGGACCCGTCATTTCTAGGCATGATGATGGCAGACCCAAAACGCTCATGGAGATGGATGCGAATGAATCGTATATAATGTCCTACAATTCAAAAGCCTCGAATACCTTGCTAAGTGGGATGGTACAATCAGAAATCGATAAAGTCTCCAACTGCAGTACAACGAAAGAAATATGGGATACTATTATCATGAGCCATGAAGGGATGTCCAAGGTGAAAGAGGTGAAACTTAGCATGTTGATGCAAGAGTTGGAGTTGTTCAAATTAGAGAAAGATGAAATAATTAATGAAGCTCAAGGGAGGTTCCTCATTATAATGAATTCTATTAACATGCTTGGGAGGAAAATTGATCAAAAAGAAATCAATAGAAAGCTATTACGAGTCATGCCAAAATGGTTCACTCCAAAAGTCACCACCCTCCAAGACTCATCAACAATCAGTACCATGAAGACACTTATATTATTTGGAGAGCTTGAAGAGTTTGAGAACCAACTCAGAAGATATGATAAAAAAGAGGAGACACCAATGAAGAAGACATTGACACTCAAAGTTGAGAGCAATCAGAATGATCAATACGAATATTTCGATGAAGAAATTGAAATGTTATCAAGAAAACTCGAGAGACTACTTCAAAGGAAGAAACAAAGGAAAGAATAAAAAAGATAACTCAACTCTAGTGAGTAAGTCTAAAACAGAACAAGAAGAAAAAATGACTCAACTCTGTTTCAAGGGACTAGAAGATGACGATCAACTTGAGGTAAACAATTTATATTTTAATGAAGCTCTTGAATGAACTATATTTGATTATCTTGCTTTACAAATGAAAATCAGTAGCTCAAAAAGAATATTGTTCATTTAAATAATTGCATAAATGAGCTAATCAATGAAGTTGAGTCACTTATTGAAGAGAGAAAAGAAAATGAATATCTTAAAAATGAAAATGAAGTTTTACAAGAAAAATTGAATATGAAAGATGCATGCATAGATGCTTTTAATATTTGAAAAATTATGAATGTGCAACATGATGATAATATAACAAATGCAGAAATAACATATTTAAAAATGATCTTTTCAAATTTGTGCAAGGAGAAGAGAACCTAAATGTTCTATTAGGGGTACAAAAGTCTAGTCTTGATAAACAAGGGATTGGATATAATTCTATTAAAATGTGAATAATAATAATAATAATAATAATAATAATAATAATAATAGAATGATTAATTGGAAATCAATGCATAAACCGCTTTACTGCTCACCATTTGTTACTTGAAAAAAATGTTGTTTTAAAGGTCATTTTGATTCTAATTGTAATAAAGTTAAAATAAAACAAATTTGGGTAAAGAAATGTGATTTATATGCTACTAACCCTAAAGTACCCAAGACGTTTTAGGTACCAAACATATAGAGACTATGTGTTTGTTTTTTAGATGTCTCAAGGTCAAAAAGGAGACGAAGAGTTCTTTACTTTGAGAAATCAACAATAATAGACTTTAGAAATTAGAAATCAACAAACGGTATGCAGACAGTTAGCTAACCCGTTTGCATAAAGCTAGAAACTTTAGACGACAAATTAGATAGTCTTGCAGAAGCAGAAATTATATATCCAAACGTCTGCTTCAGAAGTCAGAATAGACATTCATGAACACGAACCAGAGGAATAAATAACTGAAGTTAGGCTTCCATGAACAACCAGAACAGTGAAAATCATCATCTTGATATTTTTATCAGCTTGGGAGGACCTAAACATTTGGAGGACCACAGGACAAGATTTTGAAAAGGATTGGTTATGAAAATACAAAATCTAAAGCTATACTAAGGAGTACAACTGCCAAGCTTACTACTGGTAAAAATGTTGATATATAAGTAACAAAGCACAAATGTATGATCATTTTGTTTAGTTACTATATGTGATATTGTTATTAGCTTGCTCCAGTTTCTTTCTTTATTTTTTTTCTTTTGCTTATTTTTCAATGATGCCAAAGGGGGAGAGATAACTAAATATCTAAATTGATATGAATTATTTTTGTTGATGACATAGGGGGAGAGAATTATCTAAGTCAAAGATATGCATATGTTATAATTCATGAATGACTAAATAAATCAATCAACTTGTGATTAATGATTATATACATTGATTTAGGGGGAGCCATATATTTAGGGGGAATTGTATATTGTAGGTTGTCATCATCAAAAAGGGAGAGAATGTTGGTTTTTTATGTTATTGGTTTTAATGATAACAAGTTGCTTTGTAAAGTTATATATATTGTCATCATCAAAAAGGGGGAATATGTTGATTTATGATTATTATTTTAGTCCTGACAACATATGTTTTGCATGAAGTTGTTTTGTGCTTCACATGTTATGGAATGTTCATGCAAGATATCAAAAGAGCCTATATGAAGAAAATGTGTTTAGTGTCACCACATGGTTAGGTCCATAGGACTTCACTTAGGAAAAAAATATAAAAATTTCTAGCTCATTTAATTAATGTTCATGCAAATTTATTGTGCTGGAATTAATTTCAAAAAGAGTAAAAGTTTTCTATATTAAGAGCCGTTATTTTAAAATCAAATATTTGAAGCTTCTTTTAAACCAGGTCAATCATGCTTGTACTTCTAAAAGCTGTATTTTCAAAATTCAAAGATGAGAAGTTATTTTGAAAACAAAATCAATTTCGAAAATCTTAGCCTTGTTTTACTAATCAAAAGAGTTGTGTATGGCTGATTTTATGCTACTGATACTCATATAGCCTTGTTTTACTAGCAGTTAGCTTCAAAATTCAAAATCCCTCATAACTTGGTTCTGTTAATATATATGTCTTTTTGGGATTCTTAAGTTAAGGAAATTGAGTTTTTTGACCGTTAGCTTTTATCTATATATATGCACCCTCTTGGCTAAAGCTAAAGCAGACAACGAATTGTGAGATTATACTTATCAGTGTTATTATTGAAAAAATTTTAGCAAACTGTTTGTACCTTAATATTAATTCCTTGTTGCTATAGATTTATGGGTTAAGTTCAGATGACCACCTGTGGTTTAAGCAGTTTCCTACTTAACCACCTGTGGTCCGTAAACCTACATTTAAACACTCGTCCTTTTGAGGTGAAGTGAAAAAGTTATCTTTTCCATCCGAATTAACTGTGCGTGTATGTCAAACGCCTAAAACGCGTGAGTAGGGGCTGTGTCGATCAAAAATAACTCCAAAATGTCATAAATACCCATTCTTCTTCCTGTTTGTTGGTTTGTAAGAGCAGATCGAATCATTTATTCTTCCCATTTCAGCTATTTGAGCTCCATGGCAGAAGACATTGAAAGCTACCTCTTCAAGATCCAAAAACCGTAGCACATAGTGAGAGAAGGAAAAGGAATCTGGCTGGTAAAGGAGAAAGAATTGAGCAACAACCATTAATTTCAATTTCTGAAGGTAAGTTTTCCAATCCCCTTCCATTCCCTTTTTACTCCATCCTTGTTAAGAAAAGGACTTTCATAGTCGAATGACTAGATCTGAACTTGAAGGACTGTTTGTCCTTTTAGTTGCTACTGTTGCTATTTTCTTAGCCAAATGCTACTGTTATGTATGAAAATTAGGTTTAAGGAGATAGGTATGGTTGTGGAGTAATAAGGATGTTGTTATTGGTTGTTATTGTAAACAATGGCTATGAAATTAGTAACCTAAAACTATGCCTATCAAATGTTTGATAAAAGTTCTAAAAGAACTATTTTGACTGAAAACTATATATTAGATTATAGCGAAAAGCAATTTAACCATGGAAATAATATATATACATTTATGGTCTACTCTTTGATATTACTATTCCTGTTGTTTATGTGAATCAGGAGTCATGTCTTTGTCAAGCAATGATGTAGGAAGGATGAATGGTGAGTTGCGCTACATACCTAAGCGATGTAAATGTGGGAAAAAAGCAAGTGTAAGAGTTGTTGACTCGAACAAACCATCGAAGGGGAGATTATATTTTGTATTAGATGATTGTGAGTTTTGGGCATAGTGCTTGACTTCTACAACAAACTTAAGTGGAATAGTCAGTGGCCCCAATGAAGACAATGACAGAATGGGGACATTGGCGAGTGGAACAAAATGCAAGTGTTCGTGTGAGCTGAATAACATACCAAGTAGGATGATAGTTGTTGAAAGTAATGTGAAGATGATAACTGTTGTTGGACTTGTGTTGTATTGCATGTCAGTTACGATGTATTTTATTAGTAAAAAATGAATGTATAAACTAATGGTAATTTAGGAGACCTACCAACTATGATGTAATGTTTAATGGTAATGTTCACTATTTACTGGTAATGTTTAATGGTGATGTTTAATGTTTACTGGTAATGTTCACTATTTAATGGTAATGTTCAATGTTTAATGGAATGTATAAACTGTCAATGTATAAGCTTAGCAACAAGGTGTGGTAATGTATAAACTGTATAACAAGGTGTGAATGAAAAGGTAATGTATAAACTGTATAATAAGGTGTGTATAAACTGTTTTTGACTTATAAATTGTTTAATGGTAATGTTTAAATTGTATAACAAGGTGTGAAATATTACTGTCAAACAAGGTGTAAAATTATGCAAAAACTTAAAACATGATCCAAGTCTGTGACATTAAACATTAAAGAGTTACATTCCAAGTCTGTTACATAATTTTCAAGTATAAAACATAATCCAAAAACTACTCATTCAAACATTAAAGAGTTACATTCCAACTCTGTTACATAATATCTAACTAGCAAACATAATTCAAAAACTACTCATTCAAAAACTAACTGTTGGTCAAAGTATACACAATCTTCACTTGTCAAAAACAGTTATAAGTCAAAAACAAATAACATTCAAACATTAGAGCCTTAATCCCCCCAATCCTCCTTTTTTTTGGTGATTTGCCTTTCTTGCTCTTTATGGCTCCCATCTTTATGTTATGCCTAGTCCTCGTAGGCTGATTAGGTTGAGAGCTTGATGTGGGTTGATTAGGTATTTCTGAAGTGGTTGTAGCATTAGCAGTTCCTTGACTTGACTATCCTATAGTCTGCAATTTTTATGGCATAGAATGTTACAAGTCAGTAGCCTTAGCAGTTTATAACTGAAAACAGTTTATAACCATTAAAATGTACCTTAGCAAGATGTCTTGTAGGAATGTCTGACTTTGTTGACTGTGCAGTTGACTCCTTGTTATTTATTTGAAAATCAAAACATGTTTGACAGTTATAAATAAGAGTTAAAAAGACAGTTAGAATGTATGGAACACATAAAGAATATACCTTGTTCATTCTTGATGCAGGATGAAAAGGCAATGAACATGCCCTGCTATTATGCCCAAGTGTTAAACACCTTGCACATGTCACAGTTCCACCTTTTCTTGTTGCTTTATGTTGATTTTTTGGTTCATCTGCATCCTTTCTTCTGAGTTTCCTTGGTCTGCCAGTGGGCTTATGATAGTGTGGAGGCTGAATCTTAGCAAAATTGGAGTGAACCCATTCATGGTGACTTGGCACGGGCTTTATAACAAAGTTGTATGTGTTCAAGTATACATCCTTGCTATAACATTGATGGCAATAAACATCTGGATGCTCCCTATTTACCCATATTGCAGACACAGCATGTCTGCATGGAATCCCACTAAGCTGCCACATTTTACAACCACAAGTCAAAGCTGCCAAATTAACAACCTATGTTCTGTTATCAACTTCTACTTCAAATTCCCCAGGCCCAGACTTCAAAGTAGTGCATCCCCTACTAGCTTTCTGAATCAGTTCCAATTTTCTCTGAATTCTAGGCCCAAGTGACCCCACATACTTGTCAATGCCTTCCCTTTTTACTTGAAACCTAACCATTAATTTCTTTCTTATCCACTCTAGCATGTTTATTATACCTTTATCCCTTGCCTCAAAGATGTAACTATTACATAACTCATTCATGTTGTTCACTACTACATCACACTTACAGTGGTGGGTAAAATGAGACCTGACCCAAAATTTTGGCCCAACAACCATTAACCACTTAGCTGCTTCTGCATCTGCTTTGTGCACCTCCTTCATGGATGCTTCAAATGAGGTCATGTCACGACAACTAGCTGCATTCCAGAACAAATCTCTAAGCAGCTTCCCCCTAAACTTAATTTTAAAGTTGCTGTACAAATGCTTTACACAAAATCGGTGTTCATTGTTGGGTAACATTGTATTGAACACCTCTACTAGCCCCTTCTGCCTATCAGAAATGAAAACATAATTCCTTGTTTCATTTTCACCTATGTCATCTAGAAGCTGAGTAAGAAACCACTGCCAACTATCTTTACATTCAATTTCAACAACAGCAACTGCAATGGGAAATATGTTGTCATTAGAATCTCTTCCTATAGCACTCAGTAGCTGCCCTCCAAAAACCCCCTTTAAAAAACACCCATCTAGGCCTATAATAGGTCTACACCCAACTAGGAACCCATGTTTGGAAGCAGCAAGCCTCATATAAAGTCTCTGAAAAACAGGTAGTGAACCAGGCCTATCATCTAGACCCTCACTACAAAATTTGAAGACTGTTCCAGGACTAAACTGTTTGACTGTCTCCACATAATCATTAAGCCTGTTATACTGCTCTCCTACATCACCTTGCATATGTATTAAAGCCTTTCTTTTTGCTCTATATAGGGATGATTTACTTAGAGTTGAGTTACATTCTTTTTGTGCCTTCTTCTTCCATGCCTGCAAATCCCACTTAGGATTATCTATCAAGTTATACATATATTTTTTGGCCAAGTATCTACTGTCAATAAGATGATTCTTATCCTGTCCAGCACATGTATGGTCCCCCCCCCCCCAAGATTTTATCTTCAAAGTTTGTTCACCCTGTTTGACTGATGCATGAATCCTCCATTTACAGTTTTCAGCTTTACACTTAGCAGTTATTCTTTTCTTGTCATTTTGAATATACTTTATATCAAACCCCCCTTTAACAAAAAATTCAACTAATGCTTGTCTAAAAATTTCATGATTTCCAAATTCCATTCCAATCTCAAATTCTATCTTACCCATATCAGTTGCCTCATTAAACTCTATACATCCACCCCCTTCTAAATTGTCCTCATCATCTGACAGAACAAACTTCCTCCTTAATGAATCTTTCCCTCTTCCATCATCACCATCACTCCACCAATCCTCTACAAATACATCATTCATGTTCACCTTTGCTTCATCTATTTTTTTTGGCCTTCTTCGAATATATCATCATCTCCAGGCCCCTCTAGATCCTCATCCATCCATGGTGGATGCTCTTCTTCCCCATTATCATTTTCAGCTTGTTTTTTACTGTTTTCATTTGTATGTTTTGTTTGTTTTTTAGCCTTTCTAGTTTGTTTACCTTTTCCCTTGTCTGTTTCTTTGTGCTGCCCTTTATCTACTTCTTTTTGTTTCCCTTTATCAGTACTCCCACTTTGGTTAATGTTATCAGTTGGTTCATTTTGAAGTCCAAAGTCATTTTCATTTTCACTTTGGTTCATGTTATCAGTTGTCAAACCACAAATATACCTAATGGGTTCATTTTCAACTTCTTCTGGCCTAACAACTTTTAAGGGACCCTCCATTTCTTGTCCATAAATATGCACCTCCTCACTCTCAACATTAACTAAGAAATCAATCATATCAATGACATCTTTGTCATTTTGTATCAATAATGCCCCACCCTCCCAAACTTCATATCCAGGTACAAGATAATAAATATTCAAATTTGAAACTGGGCATAAGGTAGAATAGTATTCATGTATACTAAGCAAAGAAAGGTAATCCAACCCAACAGTCTCTACTATGTCTTCACTACCCCCAACATACTTATGTACTGGATCTTTAACAAACTTCCCACCATAATGAAAAACATTTCTGATAGACATTCTGCATTAAAGAAATGAAGGAGAAATGTTTGAATAACATACAATACTTTATAACAACTATGACAATAAGGGGACCAATGTCAGTGGCAGACAAAGGGCAGACAGAGGGGGACAAAAATAGAATTAAAGAAAGGGGGACCATAATAGTGAGCATACTTTATCCAGCACCAAATATACTAACTAATTCATCCACAAAACATGCATGCATATACAACAAACAACTCACAATTAAAAACAAAGTACATATATATATCAGACAAGGAAAAAATTACCTAAATCGACACCAAATTCAGTATCACAGACCTACCACGAACGAAGATCCACCACGAACACACTAAACCCACACAAAATTTCTCTCGCCTCTCTAGCCCTAGAGATCACCACGATCACTCGTTCTCTAGCCCTAGAAATCGATCTGAAATGAAATGAGAGAAAACCCCCTTCGCATCTGTCGTTTTCAATTATATATATGAAGGGTAATAAAGTCTTTAGCAAAATAAAGTAATATAGTTAAGACGGAAAGCTGTTTTTCACTTCACCTCAAAAGGACGAGTGTTTAAATGTAGGTTTACGGACCACAGGTGGTTAAGTGGGAAACCGCTTAAACCACAGGTGGTCATCTGAACTTAACCCTAGATTTATAGATATTGTTATAATATTCTTTCTTAATTAAAAAGTGTATACAAGCTATATATTTTGGCTTGTGCTTGATCTAGTGGTGGATAGGTTAGTGCAAAGCAAACTTATATAAAAGGTTGTTGTGGAGCAAAGGTTGCTGTGGAGCATAAGACTGTTGTTGTGCAACAAGGGGCAGTGGTGTCCATCAATATCTGAGTTGCTTGGTACAGGGAGTTAACTTTGTAATTGCTTAAATACTAAAGTTAATAAAAGAGTCTCCAATACCAATTGATATTGGACGTGGATTAATTCATTAGAGGTTAAGGACCCAACCACGTAAAAATTTTTGGTGTTCTTATTTACTGTTTATCTTGTTTGCATTATCTAAATTCTGCACTTAATCACTTCATATTCTGCATTAATATAAGACGTTATTGCTCAACAGGTTCAATAAATAAGTTAACAGGTTCTGCATATTAGTTTAAACACTTAAGCAGACAGATGATAACTTGTTTGGATAGTTCAGTTAGTAGTTAAACAAAAATTTGTCATTGTAGATCACTTTCGGTATAAGCACCTATTCACCCCCGCTCTAGGTGTGCATACATTTTTGAATTTTAAAAATGAGTCCACCTATGTATTGCAAAAAATTTATATCGAATTATAATTACAAATCTTATCGATACAACCCCCTACTCCCTCCGTTCCTTAATATATGTCGTTTTTGAGTTTTTGCACACACATTAAGAAAATGATTGTATAACATTAAATATAATATCAATTGTATATATTGTCCTTGTATCGGAAAAATATAATGTTATTTATTGAACGGAAAATAGTTAGAGAACCAAAATTATATTTAATACTTGGGGTAATATTTGAAACTAAGCTATTAATACTTACTTGAAATTTTCAAACGACAAATATTAAGAGACAAAAATACTTCTCTAAAACGACATTCAAAAAGGATCGAACGGAATAATACTTATCCATATAACTTATAATCAAAAAATCAACATAAACATTCGCGATATATGATTTTCCCATTAAAAATGACAAAAGTGGTGAATGATGAGCATGTTTGTAGGGTAGTTTTCCTATATCTTGTTCTTATTAGGCATAAACTTAATTTCCAAAGAACCCATGTAGGGCACCCCTCATTTATATGTTCATTTGTTTTTAACATAGGTTGCTTATCCAAATAAATTTATATTTTCTATAATTTTTTTATTTTTATTCTTTGGTCAAAAAAAATGATGTTGAATTGTTGATGCAATGATTTTGAGATTTGGCTATCCTCTGCTACACATTCTCTCTAATTCCATCCAATACACAAATTATTTGATCTTAATAATTTTGTTAGTAATGATCAAAATATGTTAATAGATAGTTGATGAAATTAAATTAATTATACCAAAAATTAGAATCATTAAAAATAATTTTACCATTAAAAGTATAAAAAGATTTTCAAACATTGAAATTTTCATCAAACGGTGAAAAATTATTGGATTATTTTTATTTTTGAAACAATTATACTACTCCATAATATAAATTAACCCACCACTGTTGATTTCAATTATACTATTTAAAATTATAAAATTATAGCGTATTAGATAGAATTTGAGGTAATGTGTAATGGAGGGAATCTAAATCATGCATTGGAATCAGATGTATCCAAGCTTATAATGATAATTGCAATTAAAGAAATCAATTTTCTATTTGTTCTATAAATCAACTCGAAGCATCCAAACTATTTCTTAATTATATATATATATATATATATATATATATATATATATATATATATATATATATATATATATATTTCTTCAGACATAAATATTTTATAATTTATTTATTTGTATTTTGATCCTTTTAAATTGAGAGATCAAAATACAAATAGGTAAAATTATAAATCATTCGTGTCTGATTCTCATGTTCGCATAGAATAGCTCCTGTTTTTTGGTAAATCAATCTGAGTGGTATTCAAGCTAACAAACCTTTACAATTTACATAATCGACCGCCTGGTTTTTACTTCTTACTCCCTCCGTTCCTAAATAAGTGACATTTTAGAAGAAAAAATTTATTCTAATTTATTTGTCGTTTAAAATTTTCTAGGATAATAAATTATTTACTTTCCCATCACCCCTACCTTCTCTCATTTTCTCAAAGAATTCTCTACCTAATATTAATAGTTTTCTATTTTTCATAAAGGGGTAGTGATAAAATTTCACACAAATTTTAATTATTAATTTATAATATTAAATAATTTTCTTAATTCATGTGCATAAAACTAAAACCACAATTATTATGGAATACTTCTCAAGTAGGATACCTTCAGATATAGGAGTAATATATGATCAGAAAACGCCAAACCAAAACATTAGTTCAATTCTTTAAAATTTACAATTAATTGATTGTGATAATAAATAAAAATGATATAATTGAATTAATAAAGTAATTAAATTATAAAAATATTATTAATGAAAGTAATTAATAACAGTTAAAAAATAATTAATAACGTATAAGACAATCATTAACAAATTATATATATATATATATATATATATATATATATATATATATATATATATATATATATATATATATATATATATACGGTCTGTCGCTATATATAGAATCGTCGTCTTAATTTTTAGCGACAGACAACATATAGGAACGGACAACATATAGCGACGGTTCTATATATAGCGACGGACCGAATCGTCATCCGGTCCGTCACTAAAGGACTAAAGGGGGTGAACAAGATATGTTAGATAAGGGGTGAGCTTAAGATTCGGACCGTGTATATATATATATACACGGTCCGGATCTTAAGCTCACCCCTTATCCAACTCATCCGAGCTCACCCCCCTTTAGCGACGGACCTGGCGACGGATCGATCATACAACCGTCGTCTATACTTTTAGCGACGCTATATGTTGTCCGTCACTAAAATTATAGACGATGGTTGTATGATCGAACCGTCACTGGGTCCGTCGCTAAAGGGGGGTAAGCTCGGGTGAGTTAGATAAGGGGTGAGCTTAAGATTCAAACTATATATATATATATATATATATATATATATATATATATATATATAAAAGATCAGGAGCAGAACTCCTAAAAAACATAACTCCTTAAATAACAGAACTATATATAACCTTCCGTATTTTTTATTTTAACATTCTCTTTCCTCGCTCTGTTCAATCGAATTTGTAAGGCTCAACAGACTTTTCTCCAAATCTTCACAAAACAAAGCCCTAGAAAAGGAACGAAGAATCTCCACTTCGAATCTCCATTAAATGGACCGAAGAATCTCCGCTTGTTTTTGGTCAGCCCTAGAACGAAGAATCTCTCCACTTCGAATCGGTAAGCCCTAGAACGAAAACCCCAAATTGTTATTGCGAAGTATAGATCTCTGTGTGTGTGATTTTCACCCTTTTAATTGATATCAAGAGTACAAAACTCTGCATCCCCATGGGTTGTTCCTAAAATTTGTTGTTGTGGTTTATGTTTTCACTTCTGTGCTTGACTTTGGCGTTTCTTGTTGACATGCTTGACAATGGAGGATAGGGGATTCATATATTTCACCATTTCTGATAGTTTTAGCATCATTCTTGTTTTATCAGTACTGATATGATTATATTGCTTTTAATATTACTCCCAAGTCGTTTAGGGAAAGGGGTTGTGGGATTTTCAAAATCTAGTGAGTGCAGAAAATCTATACTTGTGAATATATGAGCTAAAAGATTGAATCTTTACTACAAACACAAAAAGAAGAGCATATAAATACTAATGATCAAAATCAAAGGCAATTAACGATGCAATTTTTTTATAGACTTGCTGATGTTGGTCTCTGATTTTCAATCAACGATGATAATATCTTTTACAAATGAAGTGTCAATTTTTGGTTTTACTAGTCAAAAAAGAAAATTTTCTTGGTTTTGTAAAGCTTTACAATCACTGTAAAGTAGTAAAAGGTGAAGGCATATTAAAAGGTATAACAAATGTTTGCCTGACTAGTTTTCATTCACACTCTATTTTATGTTCATTCACACTCTTATGATTGATTCAATAAGTAAGATGGAGAAATTATGTGACTTGGGACATTGAACACCTACAATCTCTGAAACTTCTGCTAATAGATGGGAACTGAGATGGGATTTGAAGTTTAGAAGGATGGATTATGATTTATTTAATAAGTCGATAGAGATGTTTGATTCAAATCTTTTATGTTCATTCAAACTCTTATGATTAATTCAATAAGTAGATTATTTGCTTATTAGTTTTTCATCTTAGTTCTCCCTATATATAAATCTCCCTTTTTGTAATTGGGAAGCATTTCATGTCTTTATTATATGAAGTTGCTAGTGTTTAGAAACATCATCTCCTTCGCTTTATCCATCTTTCAGTGCCTCCACCAGGACTTAAACATTTTTTAACAATTTATCCAAGTTATTAGTGGCATTTTTTTCTTAGAAAAGGTTTGTTGGACTTAAACATTTTTTAACACTTTATCTTTGTAGTTTTGATATAAATATAATTTTTTTTGTTAAATTTAATTTATTTATAGTTCCATATTTATATTTAATTTGGTTAACTGAATTTATGTTGGCAACGTATAAACTCTAACTAATTCCCCCCCTCTCCTCAAGTCATGAGCACAAATTCATCAAGGAGCTCATCCCGCAGTTGCAAATGTGGAGAGTTCCTTCACCTGTGTATGTGACTCGTTTGAATGAATTGATCCACCAATGTCATCGGGCTCAAGAATTGCTCAGTATTATCGCCAAAACAATGAATTGAAGTCTGAAATAAAAGTTTTGAAAAAAAGAATTGACGAGCTGACTATTGTTATTGTCAATGCCAAAAATGACAAAGCTATTGTAAAAAAGAAAAATCAAGAGTTGGTTGCAAATATTGAGGAGATGAAATTGAACAATGAAAGACTGAAGAAAAAAGTGGTGTACTCTATTTTCCTTTTTCCTTTCATGTTGTGGTATTTGTTGTTTGTAATGAAGTTATAGTTGCTCTATAATGAAATTGTTTAATGTAATGCAAATAGCAATTTCAATGTTTAATGGCTCCCATAGTTGTTGTACTACTACTTCCTGCAACACTCTATATGGAAGAAAATGAGATTGTTATCACACTAGCACTTGTTAAAGATGACATCAACATCGTCTGGCTCATGCTATTCAATTCTGCACTTGCTTATAAATAAAAAAACAAACACAACAATTTCAAAACAAAACACAACCATTCCAAAAATAACTTCATTATCATTGCATCCAGAAACCTCTAAAAATCAGTCATCCGAAATATAAGTACATAAACTTCCTTAAATGACCTTAATATGAACTACCGAACTACATAAAAGTGTCTGAAACACTAAAAAACTACATAATCAGTTTACCACCCATTAACAGTCAAATGCATAATCAGTTTACCACCCATTAGCAACTACACCAAGCAACTACATAATCTAGTAGGAACTACCAAAAAGTATTTATATGCCCCAAAAATATAAATTAACAGTCACACGTTCTTCTTAAGTTATATTCCCCAAACAATATATATTATCAGTCATAATCTTCTTCAGTTGTACATGATCAAAACGAGTAGGCATCAAATCCAAGTCGTTCCCCATTAACATTGTTCCATCTTGCTCCTGCATCACATTTACGAATTCTATATATATAAGTCTAGAAACATACAAAAAATGTAATAGGAAAAGATGATACAAAATAGGGAATAAAATACTTGCATGTATTTTCCATCTATCAGCTAGCTTCCACTCCCATAATCATCTACACTTGGATCCCGAGTAGCATAATCATTTGATGCTCCAGTTATACATTTAAACAAATAGCAAACTCAAAGTCAAATTTAAACAAATAATAAAGTCAATTTTAAACAAATAGCACAGTCGTTATCAATTTATTTATTGTACCTCATTTTCTATATAATATTTATATATACATAATACAATAACTTCATACCACATACCTTTCTTCTTATCGTTAATTATAGCATTCTTAATGCTAACTATCTCACGGGTCAGTTACCATCGGAGCTTTATAAGTTAAGCAAGTTGACAAAACTGTAATTCCAATGGCCATTTGCCATATTATATTTGATTTTTCTTTTACAAATAATATATTTGAATTTTAAGATATGTTTTGTTTTCCCTTCATTTCTTTTTTTATAATATTTAAGATTATTACTCATTTTGGCCTATACAGTAGGCTAAACAGCAACCATTTCAGTGGGAAACTACCTAATTTTCAAAGTTGGAAACAACTTCAAAAGTTGTAAGTTTTTTTAAAATTTATATTCAGTTTTGTTCTTTAAAAATCCCCCACAACCCCTTTCCCTAAACGACTTGGGAGTAATATTTAAAGCAATATAATCATATCAGTACTAATAAAACAAGAATGATGCTAAAACTATCAGAAATGGAAAAATATATGAATCCCCTATCCTCCATTGTCAAGCATATCAACAAGAAACGCCAAAGCTCCATTGTCAAGCATGTCAACAAGAAACGCCAAAGTCAAGCACAGAAGTGAAAACATAGACCACGACAACAAATTTTAGGAACAACCCATGAGGATGCAGGGTTCTGTACTCTTGATATCAATTAAAAGGGTGAAAATCACACACACAGAGATCTATACTTCGCAATAACAATTTGGGGTTTTCGTTCTAGGGCTTACCGATTCGAAGTGGAGAGATTCTTCGTTCTAGGGCTGACCGAAAACAAGCGGAGATTCTTCGCTCCATTTAATGGAGATTCGAAGTGGAGATTCTTCGTTCCTTTTATAGGGCTTTGTTTTGTGAAGATTTGGAGAAAAGTCTGCCGAGCCTTACAAATTCGATTGAACAGAACGAGGAGAGAGAATGTTAAAATAAAAAATACGGAAGGTTATATATAGTTCTGTTATTTAAGAAGTTATGTTATTTAGGAGTTCTACTCCTGATCTTTTCTTTATATATATATATACAGAAAGGATCAAGAGTAAAATTTTTAAGTAGTAGAATGCCTTAAATAATAGAATTTTATCAAAACGACGTAGTTTTGATAAGACACGGTGGTATTTTTGTAAATACGCGGTGGCATGGTATTTACAAAAATGTCACTGCGTCTTATCAAACTACGTCGTTTTGATAAAATTCTATTATTTAAGAGAGTTCTATTACTTAAGAGGTATACTCTTGATTCTATCTATATATATATATAGAGGCCGGATCCTGTCTGGGAGTCCGGACATGTTTAAAATTCGGACCTTTTTTTTTTTGCTTTTTTTTTTGAAACAACTAAAAAAAAAATTATGGAATTGAAATTTTTACATAATACAGTGTTTTGGGCGTGATTTGGATGCCTATAACAAAACATGTCTGTACAGTCTGGGCAGACTGTACATACATTGGTTGGTGTAGGTATTAAAAACACACCAAAAACACTGTATTATGGAAAAATTTCAGTTCCATAATTTTTTTTTTTAGTTGTTCTACAAAAAAAAAAAAAAAAAAATTGGGTCCGGATTTTCTCCCGTCCGGAAGGTCCGGACCTGATCCTTTTTCTATATATATATATATATATACGGAAAGCTTCAAGAGCATAATTCTTAAATAGCATAATGCCTTAAATAATATAATTTTATCAAAACGACGTAGTTTTGTAAATACGCGGTGGCATTTTTGTAAATACCATGCCACCGTGTATTTACAAAAATGTCACCGCGTCCCTCCAAAACTACGTCGTTTTGATAAAATTATGCTATTTAAGACATTATGCTATTTAAGAATTATGCTCTTGAAGCTTTCCGTATATATATATATATATATATAAAAGTTCAAAAGCATAAGTATTAAGTAATATAATTCGAGCATAAGTATTTAAAAGTCAAAACCGTGCCTTAAGCGTCTTTTCTAAACCCCAAAACTGTGCCTAGCTTCTCTCCTCTCTTCTAACCCAAATTCCCAATCGGACGCAAGCACAGCCAAATCGGAAGCCCTAGCTTCTCTCTTCTCCCTTCTCTCCAAATTAGGTATGTGTATGTAATTGCTTGAAGTTCTTTTTCCTTCTAATTTTTCTCATGAAAAAGCTGTTGATCTCTCGCGCTTTCTCAATTCGCTTTTCGGAGAGACCTAATCTAAAGGCAAGGCGAAATCTGTAAGCCCTTTTCTTTTTTATTTGTTGATATAATGTAAAGGCAAGGTTTCTTTCTTCTCTATTGCCTCTGTATTGATTCAGTTTTATTTTTATGGTTCTGCTTGAAAATGGAATCCAAATAGATCCCGGGATATTTGTTGATAAAAAAAGATGAAGAGAGAGATATATATATCGGGACACAAGTAAGTGTGTACTTCAGTAAGTAAAAATCTTACATTCTAAAAAACAGATCCAGTTGGTGATTGCAAATTATTTTAATTTAGATTACATATTGAATAAACATGGAGTAAGTTCTAAGTGGGAATACGGTAGTAACTGGGCAAATGACAGGTGTTGTAGCTATCTGTGGTAATTTTTAATTGAGGTGCTGCTGTAAATCAGTCTTTTTTGTTGGCCTTAGGCCCTTAGTACTTGAGTTTTGCTTAGGAAAATTATTATCATACATTTTTTTGGGGGGGGGGGGATTTCATTTACATTACCACTTTCTTTATATGCAACTTTTTTTCCAGGTGACAATAACAAATGTTGTGTATGTTACCTGCTGCAACCTCCTGAGCAGCTACCGCATCAAGCGAAGTCATGTTGAATGTACGGGCTGTGGGTCTTCCAGGTTGTGCAGGTCCTCGGATTGCCAAGGTTCCACCACCGGGTCCCTTGTTGGTGCTTTCCTTCTCAGCATTCTTCTTCGGACAGTTCCGCACCAAATGATCAGTCGATCCACATGCATAGCAACCTTGTATCTTCTTCGGACTGGGACAATTAGGCGACATGTGCCCCTCTTGACCACAGTTGTAACAAACTCCTTTCTTCTTCAGACAAACTCCAGTATGGTTCTTCCCACAATTTGCACACGGCCCTCCTCCTTTCTTATTTCCTTCAGTTTTATTACCCGATTGGGTATTCTCACTCCACTTCCTTTTATTCGAATTACTACCACCACTACTTCCACCCTCATTAGCATTCTTCTTTTTCTCCTGATGAAAACGAGATGCAGCCTCGATTCCTCCTTCAGCAATTAAAGCTTTCTCTAGTAGAGCCGCAAAAGTGTTGATTTGTAGCACCGCTAATTTGTTGTAAATCCCCGGCTTCAATCCGTTTTCGAATCTTCTTGCTTTTCTAGCTTCTGTATCCACCTGATGAGGTGCAAATCGCGCCAATTCGTTGAATTTAGCAGCATACTCCGTAACAGACAAATTCTCCTGCTTAAGTTCCAAGAACTTAACTTCCATCCGAGATTGCATACTCGGCGAGAAGTAGTTCTCAAAGAACAATTCTTTAAATCGTGTCCACGTCACCACCGCTGTACCAGCTCTTGCTTGGTTCGTCTCCCACCAATAATTGGCTTCTCTCTTCATTAGATATGTTGCGAACGCTGTCTTTTGTTCTTCCGCAACTCGCGCAATCACGAAAGCTTTCTCTATCTCCTTCACCCAAGTTTGGGCTTCGATCGGATCCGTAGTCCCCTTGAATTCCGGCGGTCCTACCGCTTTAAAATCTTTAAAATTAGCCAATCCGTCGGCTGGCTGATTTCTCGCTCCTCCCCTGGCTGTAGCCCTATTTTCCATAGCTTGGGCCAGCATATCCACAAAATTCTGCATCGGGTCCACTTGACCTTCTTCGTTATTTACTGATTGCTCTTCTCTTTGGTTTCGATTATGTCGTCTTGGCGGCATGATCTGATTTAAATAAAAATCTTATATTAATATTCTTATTCTTCACAAATTCTTAACACAATGAGAATTCAACACATAATTCTCAAGTAATCGCATATTTATTCAAATAGCACATAGTACATTTAGTACTTAACACATATTATTATCCTTTTAAAATTATTTTAGGATTAATCCTACCCAACTTTACAAAAGTTGCAATTCTCCAACTTTACACAAAAAGTTATCATTCTCCAATTTCACATTACTATATCCAGTTCATCAAACTTACCACACTTAAGAGTTCAGTAACTTGTCACAACTATATGAGTGTATGAACTTATCCTAGTCAGACTTTTGGCGTCCATTCGCTGAGGGGTCCAAAACATTTCATATAATTATGAGTCATTAACTTACCATAAGTATGAGTTTTAAGAACACACAAATTTATTTTAATCTTATATTCATATAGAAAATAAAGATTTCATTCATAAAAACATATATTTACATATGCTTAAGCATCATTCTCGATATTACATCACTTAATACCAAAAGCTTCTACCAAAAGACATTAAAACTTATATCTAAGTTATCTAACGTCCACTGCCTTCACCAATCTTCTTCTTGCTGGGACACTTGTTGAATCTGTGACCCGTCTGCCCACATGAAAAACACTTCCTCAAATTTGGCTTAGGACAATGCAAAGAGATATGTCCTTCCTGCTTACAGTTGAAGCACACGTTCTTCCACATCATACATTCCCCCACGTGAGGTTTGTCACACTTACTGCAGTCTTTCTTTTTCTTCGGGTTCGAATTTCCAGAATTGTCGATGTCTTTGTTCCTCTTTCTTTTCTTCTTGTCCTTCTGCTGCTTGATTGTTCCCTCAGATGATCCACCACCTTCAGCCTTCATCTTCTCCACCTGCGCCTTCAGCTCGTTCCGTTCTTCAGTCATTTCACGCAATGCCCGCTCCGTCTTCCACAACTCCTCCAAGGGAAATACCTTGCTTCGGAGTTCCTGAACTTCCACAGATAGCTGATCTTGTTCTCCAACTTTGATCTTATTCTTTAAATCCACCTTAGCTGGCTCAGACTCGGCCTCCTCATCTCCACTCAGATACATCTCGGGATAATCGTCATGATCACTCCCCAGATTAACCATTGGTTCATCTTCTCCCAACTTCTCAACCGATTCACTTTGTGCTGGCACCCCGGCTACTAGCACTGGTGCATCAGCCGCTAGCATCTCCGCACTCTTTTCACCTTCTTTAGACATCCTACAATCAGTTTTAAACAACTTGATTAGTACTTTACTAGTACAACATTCTCACACTATGTGCCCACATTTTTCACTATCGATATGCTTCTGCAATCCCCCACTTAGTACTCTAAATGAGTATTCTCTATCTCACTTATGGTTATAATCCTAGGGTTTTTCCCCACCCCACTTAAGGTTATAACTTACGGTTATTCTACCAGCTGGTGACACCTTGGTCACTACAGCTCTGATACCAACCTGTGACACCCCCAAATCCGGGTTACCTGACTCCCGAGTTTGGTGTTCACGATCCACAATATAAATAACATTTAACTATCCATAATATATATAGATAGTATCTTACATAAATTTTTATCAGAGTTTTTCAATACATTACCCAGGTTCTCTAACCTTAACTTTACAAACATACCCTTTAGATATACAAAAAGGGTTTACAAATACAACATAATAAATATACTAATCATAACTAGTTTATTACAACGCCTTTTCCTTTATCCTTCGCAGCACCTCCTGCCACTTCGTCCCTAGCTGAAAAATTTTATTTAGCAAGGGTGAGCAACTAATTTGCCCCGCAAGTTAATACATACAATAAATGTATAAGGATTCAAAACAACAAACTATCTATTTTGATAGAATGAAACCAAAGTTCGGGGAACTTTGAAATAGCTGAACAAATCGTTATTCAATAACAAGACTTCTCTTCTTCTACGCAACACAATAATTAAATAATGAAAGAGTACAACGCTTTCAAGTTTCTACGGTATTCTAGTGAATAATCTAGAATCAATTCTACGAATGAAATATTTCTCCAGATTTATACTGAGTGATCACATTAGATCTTTGAACTAATTTTCTCGGGTAGATATCAAAGATTTACTTTGATAAATACTCAGGTGTATCAAATAACCATAAAGATTAAATCATACCCCTCTGCAAGTACTCAGAGCCGGCCAACTCTTTGTACCCTATATTATGCATAATACTCAAAACGCGCGCAAAGGTCGAATTCACGACCAACAAAATGTTCCCTTTATATAAAAGGTTGTTCTCCTCAGTTTTAGAATCAAGATTTTGATTTTACAACGAAATACTATGATTTCAAATTCTATTTGCTTCTCGGTCTAGCCGAAATAATTGGCATCGACCTATCAATAATAATTGAATTCTCTTCTCTAACCTATCAAGTTCAAACAAATTTTTCGTCTAGCTAGAATAATTAGCTAAGACATTTCTCATAATAATTTGACAATAAACAGGAATTATCTGTACTGTCAATTCTAACTTCTACAGATATGAATATCCAACAACAGTAATTCTACGAATATATATTTTCTAATTCGAAAATTTAATTTCAACAATAAATCCCTGGACGTGGCTTAATCAGCAATAATTAACCACCAATAATATTTGAATGAAATAACTCAAGGTTGAGTTAGGGAACTTGCCTCTTCCGCTGATTACAGCTACCCAATATACTTATCTGATTTCGAAAGACCTATAACCAATAATGTAGGTCGCACAATTAGCACAAACATTTATATCACACAGCACTGTATTCACAGTCAAAATTCTCCTAAGCACATTACCACATAGTCACATTAGTGTTTATAACCTATATAAACACTTAACAAGTCAAACTAATTCAGTCTGGTTGGACTTCGGTCCATTCTCGGTGTTCTGGTCACCCTATCCGACAATTAACACATTGATTGTCAATTAAACTTGGTTTCTAAGCTTCAATATTAATTTAGATAAGTCAATTATCAATAATAATATTTTTCAGAAGCTTTTACTATTATCAAACAATTATTATAATTTATAATAATTTTTCAAACACTTAAATCATTTTTAAATGATTTAATTATCAAATAATCATATCATTATTAATATTTAATAATATCAAAATATTAATAACATACTTTTCAAAATATTAAATTTATCATCAATAACTTAAAATATTTTTAAATCATCAATATTCTACTTAAATGATTTTTAAAGTAATTAAAATCATTTTTAAATCATCACCATTAATATATAAATATTAATGAAATTATTATCCAAATATTAAAAGTCATTAATTATAACTTAAAATATTTTTAAACCATTTTTCTCATTTTTAAATGATTTTTAAATCAATAAAATCATTTTTAATTCATTTATTTAATATAATAATTAAATAAATCAAATATCATTAATATTAATTTATTAATGAAAATTCTCCAAAAATATTGAAAATTATATTTTATAATTTAAAATATTTATTAATACTTTATTCTCAATTAAAAATGATTTTTAAATCATTTTCACCTTATTTATTTAATTTAATAATCAAATAAATATTATATCATTAATATTAAATTATTAATGAAAATTCTTCAAAAATATTAAAAGTTACATTTTATAACTCAAAATATTTTTAAATACATTTTTCTTATTTAAAATGATTTTTCATAATATTAATTCATTTTTCTCTAATTTATTTAATACACTAATTAAATAAATTAAATACCTCTAATATTTAAATAATTATAAATATTAAAGAAAAATATTCCAATTGGTCAAAAATTATTTTTCATAATTTAAAATAATTTTTAAAACCATTTTTACTAATTTTTAGAATTTATTTCTAATTTTTAATTAATTTCCGAAAATCAGAAAATTAAAATAAATTAATCCGTCGCTAAAGGCCTATAGCGACACTTAGCGTCGCTGTAGGTGTTCTTGAGCAACCCAGATTTTTTTCCGGCAGGCGAGGGTGCCTAGTTTGACCGGCGTTATCTCTCAATATAGCCATGGTCTGGGCTATCTAAAAGTTTGGTCATGTAGAAAAAATGTCACACTACAACATCCAACCAACACGTTGGTTAAAAAACATCATAATAAGGAGATCAAAGCCTCCAAACTTTCTGACAAATCGTTTCTGGGCAGAAACAGATGCGAGTTGCCACTTTGAAGCTCGATTTAAGATATGTTCCAGTCATGTTTTACTTTATCTATCAACTCTAGGTTGTATAAAAAATGTAGTAATACAACTATAAAGCATAATAACAGAAAAAAATCAAACCATTAACTAGATATAATCGGTCAAACTTGAACACGGACACTGTCTCGAATTTTTCTGGGTTCGTGTTCTTGACAGATTCGGTCAACGGTGTTTTGACCGTGTATAACTTTTGATCTATAAACGATCTAGCTTAAATTCTTATTGAAGCTTAAAGAACTCGTAACAGGCTACAATTTACAAGTCTTAAACATCAAAAACATGCAACACACACGGAGTTATAAGATCTGACATTTGACTGAAAATCACAGATTTCCAGTTTTCCAGATTTTGAAAAACACTTAATTCGTGCACTTTGATGTTATGGGTTCATGATTTATCAACCCAGATCATCAATTGACACCTTAATACACATATTTGAACAATCAATTGCAACAAATAACAAGAAATTGAAGGATTTCAAAATTAGGGTTTATACTTCTTTTTGATCCGATTTTTGATCTATGCTCTCTGATCTGTTATGGATGCTCTATGGACTGATTCTAGGACTGGTCTACTAGTATAATTCGTGGGTTTTGGAGAGAGAGATAGTTGGTGAGAGCTTATAGCAAAAATGGCTAACTTTTCTTGATTTTCTCTCTCTAAAACTTATATATAATACTCTAGATTCATGAATGTTGCTTGGATCTGATCATTTTCGGCTAGAGTAGGCTGATGTGTTGTGATTGTAGGCTCAACAAATTCAAGTGGTTAGCTCAACAACTAAAGTCATGGACAATTCTACAAGTTAACTAATTAAATAACTAAAAAGGGCTTTTTGGTATTTTCCAAATTTTTCTAGAATTTGGATTTCATGAAACCCTTAGGGTTTAGGGTTTGGAAAAATCTAGGGTTTAGGTTTTGTACCCTTTAGGTCTAAAAATTCTAATTCCCATAATTTGCAAATTTAGGGTTTAATTAGAAAAATAAATTTTTCTAAAATACAATTAGGGTTTCTCAAATAGAATTCTAACTTACAAAAATATAATTAGTGATTTCTAACCATATTTAAGTTTAATGAATACTTTAGGCATGCTAATAAAAATTAGGGTTGCCTAATTAGGGTTTACAATTCCCGGTTTTAACATTAGGGTTTCTCGACGTACAATTAGGATTTCTAACGGTACATTAGGGTTTCTAATCCTAAGATTAGGGTTTCTAATCTCATATTTATGTTTAATGAATCCATTAAGTCTATCAATTAGGATTAGGGTTCCTAATTTAAAGTTTACAATTCCCAATTTTTAAAATTAGGGTTTTCTACAACACATTAGGGTTTTCTACAATTGAGATTAGGGTTTAATAATATTAAAACCTATCCGATCAATTATTGATCATTAAGCTCATATGAAACAAACACATTCTTAGTAATATAATTATTTTAATTATATTTTCTACCGAATCCCTATCCGTAAATTAGGGTTAGGGTTTCTAAAGTTGTTAAGCACAACTCTACTCTATTTTCTCAGTCAATTCACAATTGACTAATTTTCAAAATTCGTATCACAGATACACAATATTTTATTAACAGTCAATGTTAATAATAAAAAAAAAATTATTCGTAAAATTTTAATTATTCGAAATCTCGGGTTATCACAAGAAACATAAGCTGTCTCTCTTTCTCTCTATATATTATCAAGCGTATTTTGTGAGTATTTAGATATTTTAAGAGTTTCTATTCAGTGCAAGGTTCCTTCGGCTTTATATTCCGGTCAGAAATACTGCTCTTTCGAGGTAAAAGATTGTAAGAAATTTTTAAGGGTTATTATATTTTTTAGTTTCATACTTTTTTCGGACCTTCAAAAATTTTGGAAAAATTTGAAATGATAATTTGATGAGTTTCCTTGATTGTGTCCAAAAATGGTGATTTTTGGATGTATAGATTAAGAGTTATGGATTTTATGAGAAAAGACTATTTTAAAAGTAAACTCTTATAACTCCTTGTGGTTAACTCCAAAATTGATGAAATTTTTATTGGGAGTACATGTATATAAATAGAAGTATACCCTGTAAATTTTAGAATTTTTGGACAAAAGTACAATTTATGATAAATATCTAAATATTCGGCAGTTTTGGCTATATGAAAAATAATAAATGTATTTTAAAAATTCCGAGAAAAATATATGTTCAATATAGGACTATGTTATGCTAAATCCCAGAAAAGAAATATTTTTGGAACTGATTTGGTATTTTTCATGAAAATGGACTGGTTATGAGTAAATGAATTAAATATGTTGTGTGAAGTAAGAAAATTGGAAAATAGAATTTTATGGCTTGAGAATCCTATATGAGGTATATGCAGATTTTTGATGAGGGTTTAGGTTATTGGTGATAAAATCTTATGAGGTTGGCATTTTAGGATGATTAAATGCATTAATTAGTAAAGTGTAAACAATTGAAATAAATTGTCTATATGTCTAAGAAATGTTATTCTTTCAATATCATTATATCGAAATATTGGTATGGATTTTATTGTAGAATTTTTATCTTTTTCATGTCGGGGTTACTATTCATGAATTACTATTCATGAATACCTATTCATGAGCTACTATTCACAAGTTACTATTCACGGGATACTATTCACGACAAAATTGGTTTCTTTGTCTGATCAAATTATCGTTAAATCTTACTGAGATTAAATCTATATGTTGATTATGTAAGACCCCAAATAATTAATAAATGAAATTTAATTTCCTCTAATTATTATTTTGAAATAGTAAAGGTTGATGTGATTAATGTGGATAGTTATGGGTAAAATACGCAAATATTTCAAAATAAATAAGTGGTTATAAAATATTCATTGTTGTTGGGGAATATTCGTACTGTCGTGGAATATTCGTACTGTCGGGGAATATTCGTATGACGGCGCAGCCATGTGTGGTCCCATAACGGAAAGCGATTGGAGGAAGAAAACGACAAATATAAGTTGTTTAAAAATAACGGCGTAGTTGTTACCGTTTACACAGTTGGAATATCCGGTGGTTAAAACACAGTAATACGCGTTGTTGCACAGTAGCACACGGTATTGCACCAATTATTGACTCTTACGTAAGAAGGCACTACTCAATAATGGTTATAGTAATTATTGTTCAGTATTTTATTATATTGATTCAATAACTGTTGCGTTGATATTTTTATATTGCTGTTGTTTCAATAATTGTCATTACACAGTATTTTTCATTATCGAAGCAATAATTCATATTATCTGAATAATATTATTAGATAACATTATTGGCAATGTCTAGAAAGTTCTGTCTAAGGAGAGGTTTGGTCACTTAATTGCGCGCCAGTAAGAAGAAATTCTTATTGGATAGCCCCCTCTTTCCTGGGAACGGCCTGGTTGTCAGTATTGTGATTCTGTAATATTATTTGTGAATAATTAAATTATTGATTTATATGATGAGGAAAATATTGATTTTATGTGGATATAGATGGAGAAAATTTTTAATGTGACAATTGTTGAAAATTAATATTTTATCTTTTTATGATAAAATAATTCATTTAAATATATTATTATATTTTAATAATATAATAATGATGGTATTTTTACGATAAATGTGGGATATATGAGTATATGTGGAGGAGGAGTATTTTTGTTACCAAAAATATTTAAAACATGTTAAATATGTCGGTGGACCCCATTTCTTGACTGAAATTTGATTATAGCCTGTAAAATCGCTCGTTTGTGGATTTTGGTCAATTTCTGTTTGGAATTTTGAAACACTTCCTTCTGCAAAGTTGTAGAGAATTGAATTTCCTATAAAAAATCGCGAGATTCGAATTTTCTGATAAAAGGGCTATTTATTATGAATTATTGAAGTTCTGAAGCTCCGAAATAATTGATTTTTGGAAGTTTTAAATATTTTTTTTAACAAAAACTTTTTTTTCACTCATTCTAGAAGATGAGCATGTGGGATATCTTAAAAATCTAATTTCTAGAGGCGTAGGAATCTTGATTTATATATATATTATTATTAAAATAAATTTTCTGCTTTGGTGTTCTAAGCAATTTCCTATAAATAGGTGCTTAGGTTAGAATTGAAAATCACACCAGAAACTGAAATTTTCTCTCTCTATATTATCGAGCGTATTCTTGTGAGTATTTTGAGTATACTTTGAGTATTGTTATACGGTGAAAGTTCAAGTCATAGCCTATATCCGGTGTTTCAGCTAGAAGTATAAATCTTTCGAGGTAAGGGATATTATTTTTTTAAAATGATATTATTTCTTCTAATATCATTATGCCGAAGTATTGATCTGAACTTTTTATCAAATTTGGAACTTTTTCATATCGGGGTTACTATTCATGAGTTACTATTCACGAGTTACTATTCATGAGTTACTATTCACGAGTTACTATTCACGAGTACTATTCACGAAGCGTGAAGATGTTTTTTTTGTGAAATTACTATCTTTTGGTGTCGGAGTTATTATTCACGTATACGACACTATTCACGTATACGATACTACTCACGAATACGGCACTATTCACCGAAAAATGAAATTTCTTCTTTTTGTCTAAAATATCTATTCCGGATACTAGCTTT
Organism: Panax japonicus; assembly: GCA_020205505.1. Lineage (NCBI taxonomy): Eukaryota > Viridiplantae > Streptophyta > Magnoliopsida > Apiales > Araliaceae > Panax > Panax japonicus. The sequence continues at coordinate 62,904,315 of CM035092.1, forward strand.
GATTGTATCCATGTTTTGATCATTCTTGAATTTTACACCACTATGATTATTTTTGAGGTATTTTTGGACGTGGATAAAACAAAGTACGAATCCTTAATCCTTGTCATTTTGTTTCACTGGATTCGTTTCTTTAAAAATATTTTCCATCATCCTCAGTCTTAAATGATGATATTATTGAATATCTTTGGCCTGTAGTGCAAAGATGAATGATTTCTGATGAATATCTTTGGCCCGTAGTGCAAAGATGAACAGTTGTTTAGATGAACATGACCAACTGATGAATATCCTTGGCCTGTAGTGCAAGGATGAATATATGATTCAAGAGGTGCATTGATTGATGTTACAGGGATAAAAATACTGTTGATGGACTATTAAATTCATAGACATTAGTAGATTTCATTCTCTACGTAACTCTTCTATGAATTAATATTTTTCGCTGCGAATATTGATTTAACATTTGTTGTCTATTGTATTCTATCATATTTTTCCATGTTGAAGACTAACGATAATTTGTTGTATATTATCTTAATCATAATATTCTTTACTGGGCTAGTTGAGCTCACCCTTTTTTCCTTTTTGTTCCATTTTTCTTCTCAGGAGGCGAGAATATAGCGAGTACGAGTCGGGGTATGGAATGAAGGTTCTAGGGAGAGTTGTTTAGTAGTCCTCACCATTTTTGTAAAATAATGTATCAATAATTATGATGGAGATTTATTTGTATGTGGATATTGTCTAGATGGCAATATCTGTATTTAAACTCATAGTTTATATGTTGTAATAATAAAGTTGTAGATGTTTCTGAACAGTGTATTGACAACTCAGAATGGGTGATGTATACCTATTTTGGGGGTGTCACAGATTATATGTTTTGATTATCATATATAACATTTTTATAATCTTGGTGAAGAAATTTTTCTTTGGCTTGAGTGTAAAGATGGGTAGATTATTGGTATGATCGTGACTATGGGTTCTCTTTGGCTAGTAGTGCAAAGTTGAATCATTGACTGGTATGATCATGACCATTGAATTTACAATTGAATATTTTTAGCTTAAGTGCAAAGGTGAATTGATCAACATGGTTATAATTATGGTTTATATAAATTTTGAAATGATTATGTATTTATTTGAGATATTAATATCTTTGGCCCGTAGTGCAAAGATGACATGTTGTTGAATATCTTTAGCCTGTAGTGCAAAGATGACCTATTGTTGAACATCTTTGGCCCGTAGTGTAAAGATGAATTTTTTAGTATGATTATGAACATGAACTGTGATTTGGTGTACCCATGATCTTTGATATTTCAGGTAAAGACAGGTGATGAAAATATCTTCGTCTTGGATGAGAAGAGAAAATTAGAACTACAATTATGATTATGAATTATTCACATGACTGTGAACATCATCTGTTGATTAATGTTACAGGATTAAAGCATTGTTGGTGGACTTTTAACATAAGTTGATCTTTTTTTCCTAGAAGTTCTTATAGTTTACAGTGCTAGTCTAATTTTTTTAAAAATATATAAGTTGCAAATCGTACCTCAACAATCTTTTTGCAAGTTATATTAATAAAATTATAAAATTTTACTCCTTTTACCTCTTACTTTAACTTGAAAATAGAGAGAATAGAATAAATTATTATTTTACTTAATGTTTAGAGTACTTTTAATCAAAAACAAAATTTATTATGTAAATCGATCATATTCTTCCTTTCCTTCAAACCGTGTGCCTGTGATCAAAGGGTGGTCAGATTTCCTTTCTTAATTAAGACTTGGGACTGAACTCTTTTATAACAGACTTCACCGACCTAAGTAACTTTATAACTTAATTACAAATTGAACCCTATAGTTTACAAATTTCTTTTTTTATTTTTTCTTTTTCTTTTACTTTTTTTTGGGGGGAGGAGGGAGGGAGGGAGGGAGAGAGGGAGGGGGGAGGAGGGGACGGGTTGGTGTTTTGGGAGAACGACAAATAAAATATTAAACAATTAAAAATATAAATAATTAAAAGTATTAAAGTAATTTATAAAAAATGATATACTAATTATAAATTAATTCATCCCATATCACATGTACATCATGAGACTTTTGAATCAGTTATAGCGGGGGCGAAATAAGATATTCAATTTTTAAAATAATTTTTAATAATTTGTATTTATTTTCTCATATTTTTTTTACTATTTTTTGCCTAGAAGTTCTTATAGTTTTTCGTGTTAGACCAATTTTTTGAAAAAATATAGGTTGCAAATTGTACCTCAACATCCATTTTGTAAGTTATTGTTCGGGAGCATTCTACTGACCTTCACCTGGGCTGAAGGCCCGACATCAGAAGAGTCGTATAAGTTCATTGGGCCGAAGCCCATGATGGATTTGGAGGTGTTCGGGTCGGCGTCTGAGTCCTTCTGGGCCGAACCCTCACTTTGGTGGATGTCTTCGGGTTCGGAATCCGAGACATTTGGGCCGGAGCCTTATCCTGTTGTGTGGTGTTCAAGGTCGGGCCTTCGTGTTCTTTGGGCTGAAGCCTAGGCCTGATAGTGGGATAGTTTGGGCCTGTACAGTGGGCCTTCCTGCGTGCAGAGTTGGACGTCCCGATTATAATCGAATGCGGTTACTCCAAAGGTAGTTATTAGATTGGATTCTACTTGCACCTTTTAAGGAGATTGCGTTGGACCTAAGTTATGGTAACTACCATAACTAGGAGTCCTATTCCGATTGGGAGAAGGATTCTAGGGCGGTGAGATCATTATAAATACAAGGCCAAGTGTACAATTAAGAGGTAATTCATACTTTTGAGCACAAAACATTTAAGCCTCCATTGTTAAACCTTGTAACGGCCTGTACTCATTCTCACACAGAAGCTATCCCCCGGCGGCGCAAGCCGTCAAGCTTCTGTGTGATCTGTTATTGTGCAGGTTCTAGCGCGTGTGTTCTGTGATTGGATGCGCCGGCGAAACTTGGAGTTAACATTGGCGCTAGAAGGAGGGCTGTGTTTAATCAATCACAATCAGGTTCTTTTCGAGTAAGAAACTATGGCGAGCGTGGAGTATGCAGTTTCAGACCGCGAAAAGGCCAAGACACACTAGACCACTCAGGTGTGAGGGTCGGTGAAAGACAGACTGGGTTCCAGAATCCAGGAAGATCAGGTGGATCCGACCGACTCCCCCAGACGAAGGCTTTTCCATGAAAGCCAACGAACCCCCAACCAGGCTAGTCGGGCGGATGAAAATAATTCACGAGCCTTGGAGGCGCACGGAAAGAGCCATGGCCAAGGTGGTCGAGATCAGAGAGAATTTGTCCTACAACGAAAGATGCAGCAAAATAAAGATGCCATGGTGGCCCTACGTCTTCAGCAAGAGGAGCTCGAAATACAGATGGCTAACGTGGTCGGAGAACAAGAGGCTTCCTCTAGAAGACGTAGACACCGCAGCCCATCTAGGTCAAAACGAAGGAGAGAGGTTGATCGGGAAAGGAGCAGGCACCAGACCCGCTCGAGGGATGGTCGAAGCCAGAGGAGGAACCGATCAGCAGAACGATAATCTGAGCACCCGGGCAGGTCGGGGCGAAGGAGAGGAGACGAAATTCCCGAATGTGAGAGGGACAGACCTCGGTCGTCCCCCCCACAGAGGAGAATCCGATTCCCTCGCCCAAAGGGTAGCCGATTTGGAGAAGTTGCTGTTGGCCAAAAGTTCAACAGGGATGCCTGCGGCCTGCATAGGGTCACCCTTCTCGCCGGAATTTAATCAGGAGACAACAGATCCCAAAAAGAAGATGCCCCCGATGGAGACTTATGATGGGTTGGGAGATCCTTACGACCATTCCGATGGATACGACAGACTGATGACTTATTATGGTCATTCTGACGCGGCCAAGTGTCACATGTTTTCCACTACCTTGAAGAAAAGTGCCCGGGAGTGGATGGGAACCTTGGCATCGGGATCGATAAATTCGTGGAATGACCTTCGGGGAAAGTTTCATGCCCGATTCGGGAGTAATAAGAGACGGGGAAAGATTACAGCATCCCTCATGCAGGTCAGACAAAGATCAGATGAGAGCCTGAGACAGTTTGTTAAAAGGTTTCGAGAAGCTGTGGGTTCGGTGGCAGAGTTAAATTCCCCACAAGCCTTGGGATTCTTCACAACAAGGCTAGATATCGGAAGATCGAAGAAGCTAATGAAAGACCTGGTGATCAACCCCCCGATCAACCTGAAAGAAGCCTTTCACAGAGCCGAGGGTCACATAGCGATCGTGGAGGTGATGGGGAACTTCAAACCATAAACCCAATCGTACGAGAAGTCCAGAGATCAGGACAGATAGAGTTACCAAAAGTCAGACAATCAGGGGAGGTCGGATAGCTACGGCAAGAAGAATTACAACGGGGGAGGGTCGGGTAGTGGAAGACCACCCTTCCCAAACAAAAATGTCAACAAAGTGTACACCGCTCTCAACACGGACTGAGCTAAGATACTGGAGGAGATGCAAAATAAGCCCTTTTTCGAACCCTGCCCATCGATCCCGAAGTTGACTAAAAGGGCAGGAACAAGTACTGTACGTATCACCAGAGTCGGGGTCACACGACAGAAGATTGCAATAACTTGAAAGACTTGATTGAAAAGAATGTTCAGAATGGGCAGTTGGTACATTATGTAATCAGCAGGGAAGGGTCGAAAGTCCCGCGAGAGAAGAACATAGAGCTCACCCGGGAAACACAGCCACAACCGAACCCGCAAACCCGAGGAATTATTGATGTGATATCGGGCGGGTCGGTAGGGCGTGTGACTAGCAGGAAGAGGAGTGGGCATCTCGCGACCGTAATGTCACTAGTTGGCTCCTCGCCCAGAAAGGACAGGTCATATTCAGGCACGACCATCTCATTCTCCAATGATGACTACCCTATTGAACACATTGAACCGCACGACGGAGCACTGGTGATAACGGCTCAGGTCGGGCCAGTGGACATGAAGAGAATGATGATCGACAACGGGTCCTCAGTCGACATACTTTACACACATGCATACCAGAGGATGGAGTTGGGAGGAAAGAAGATGGAACTGGGAACAGAGGGTCCTTTATATGGTTTCAGTGGCGACCCAGTTCATGTGTCAGGTACGATAGAACTACCAGTCAGATTCGGTACAGCCCCTCAGCAAACAGAAATTATGGTAAAAATTTTTGTTGAACAAGTGGATTCGGCTTACAACGCCATTTGGGAAGGCCTACTTTAGCAGCACTACAGGCAGTAACGTCTATACCCCATTTCAAAATCAAGTTTCCAACACCGGACGGGATAGAGGAAGTAAAAGGAGATCTCGATATCGCCCGAAGGTGTTAACGGAATACCTTGAATTCTTTAGGGGTCGGGGTCAGCAAGCAGAAACAGACGATGACCATCGAGATAGAACCGTTCACTGAGGGCAGCACTGAACCCATGGCTCTACTGGTAGAAGAAACAGAAGATGTTGAATTGATACCGGGGAATCCAGACAAACTGATCAAAATTGGGGCGGGATTGTCCGAACAGCTGCGAACGGGTCTGGTGGAATTACTTCGAGTATATGCCGACATCTTCAATTGGGAACCTAGCGACATGCCTAGAGTAAGCGAGTCAATAGCATTACATAGGCTCCATACTGATCCAAAGAAGAAGCCAGTGATACAGAAAAGAAGGATCTTCGCCCCGGAAAGGCAGAAGATTATAGATGAAGAGGTTACTAAATTGTTAGAGGCAGGGTTCATCTTCGAGATCGACTTTCCCGTTTGGCTGGCGAATGTGGTCTTAGTTCAGAAACAGAATGGCAAGTGGAGGATGTGCATTGACTAAACAGACTTGAATAAGGCATGCCCTAAAGACTTCTATCCCTTACCCAACATAGATAAGCTAATTGATGCCACTTCGGGATATGAAATGTTAAGCTTCATGGACGCTTTCTCGGGATATCACCAAATCTCGATGCACAAGGAAGATATCTCGAAGACCAGTTTCATCACACATCGGGCTATATACGCATACCGGAAGATGACTTTCATACTGCTGAACGTAGGGGCAGCCTACCAACGGATGATGAACTTCGTATTCAAGAAACTGTTGGAGCAAAGTATGGAAGTGTACGTAGACGACATGATCGTCAAGAGCATGTTAGTTCGGGATCATCTGGAGGATTTAGCAGACTGCTTTAAAATAGTAAGGCAACACAAATTGAGACTGAACCCGACCAAATGCACCTTCGGATTGGGTTCAGGGAAATTTCTGGGATACTGGGTCAGTAAGAGGGGAATTGAGGCAAATCCGGCAAAAATCTCGGCGATCTTGGACATGAAATCTCCGAAGACATACAAAGATGTTCAGAGGTTGACGGGCCGAATAGCTGCCCTTCGGAGATTCGTGTCAAGGTCAGCTGAAAGATGCCTACCCTTTTTCGACACTCTAAAGGGCCCGAAAAATGACAAGAGTTTCTAGTGGACTTCGGCATGCGAAGACGCGTTCCAAGAGATCAAAAGGTACCTTGGTACGATACCATTATTAATGAAACCGACCCCCTCAGAACCTTTATACCTATATTTGGCTGCCAGACCGATGGCAGTAGGGGCAGCACTGGTGACGGATAAGGGAGGAAAATAGTTTCCGGTGTACTATGTCAGCCATGTTCTTCGAGACGCAGAGACGAGATACCCGAGCCTGGAAAAGTTTGCCTACGCATTCATAATCGCTAGCAGAAAACTCAGGCACTATTTCCAAGGTCAGTTGATAGTGGTTTAAACGGATCAACCTTTGAAGAAGATTTTTCACAAGCCCGAGGTATCAGGTCGGTTGGACACATGGGCGATGGAGTTAACACAATTTACTATAGATTATCATCCCTGAACGGCAATCAAAGGGTAGGCGTTGGCAGATTTCGTGGTAGAGTGTTCTTTCACCGAACCCAAGGTGGGTATAGTGGCCGAAGCACAACCAGGTCAAACCTCATGGACTTTATACGTGGATGGATCGTCAACTTCGGATGTCAGTGGAGCGGGGGTCATCTTTACGAGTCCCGAGGGATTCAAAGTGCAGCAAGCTATTCGATTCGGTTTCAAGGCCATAAATAACGAAGTAGAGTACGAGGCCATCTTGGCAAGGATACGTTTAGCCCGAAGCCTAGAGGTGCAGAGGTTGATAATCTACAGTGATTCGCAGCTGGTGGTCAAGCAGCTTTTGGGCGAGTATGAGGCTCGGGGGCCAAGGATGGTGAAATATTTGGCTGAGGTAAAGAATAAGCTTATGTACTTCGCATCGCACAGTTGTCAGGGGGTGGACCGGTCAGACAATACGATAGCAGATGCCCTGGAAAAGTTGGCAACTACCGAAGCAAGCTCTTTCAATGGATCAGTGTACCTGGAGATTCTGGAAAAACCCAGTGTCTCGAAGATAGAAGTCCTGGCTTTGGACCGACGCAATTGTTGTCTCACACCATATGTCTCATACCTGGCCGATGGGACCCTACATTCGGACCGAATCCTAGCCAGACAATTCAAACATCGAAGCTCGAACTTTGTCCTGATAGATGGAGACCTATACCGCAGGGCCTTTAGCTCTTCACTGCTCAAATGCTTGACTCCCTCGGAAGCAAACTACACACTTCGGGAATTGCATGAAGGGATCTGTGGGGATCACATGGGGGCGAAATCACTGGCACATAAGATTCTAAGGCAGGGGTATTACTGGCCGACTATCTATACTGAGGCAAGGGAATTCGTTAGGAAGTGCCCCAAGTGCCAACTGAATAGCAATATTCTGCATCAACCTCCTGAAGAGCTCTATTCGGTCTTATCCCCAATCCCCTTTGTTGTATGGGGCATTGACATCCTGGACCCCTTACCAAAAGCTAAAGGACAAGTAAGCTTTGTGATCGTTGCAATTGATTACATGACGAAGTGGGTTGAAGCCAAGCCACTACAAAAGATCACCGAGCAGGAGTGTTTGAAGTTTCTTAAAGAGGGAGTAGTCTACCGGTTCGGTATCCCGATGGCAGTAGTCTCAGATAATGGCAGACAATTCGTGGGATCAAAGTTCGAGGGCTTTCTGAAGGAGTTAAGGATCCAACACCGCAAGACTTCGGTGGCCCATCCTCAGTCAAATGGTCAAGTGAAAGTGACCAATCAAACACTGCTCAATGGGATAAAGCGCAGATTGGATGAATTAAAGGGTCCGTGGCCCGAAGATCTACTATCTGTTTTGTGGGCGTATCGAACTACTCCAAGGACAACAACTGGGGACTCTCCCTTCAGATTGGCATTCGGGACCGATGCTCTCATTCTTGTCAAAATCGGATCCCCCACCCTTCGAGTCAGCCAGTACAAAGAACTATACAATGACGAAGGCCTGAGAACGAATTTGGATCTGCTAGATGAAGTCCAAGATTCGGCTATGATGAGGTTGGCAATCTATCAGCAACAGACAGCACGACACTACAATCAGAAGGTGAAGTCTAGGAGGTTTGCTGTAGGAGATCTAGTCCTCCAGAAGTCGGAGGTTTCAACCCCCCAGAACACCTGCAAGTTAATGCCTAACTGGGAGGGGCCTTATGAGGTGGTGGAAGTGCCGAAGCCAGGAATATACCGGCTTCGAGCAATGGACGGTTCGGAGGTAAAGAATACATGACATGCTGGAAGACTTAGGAAATTTTACTAGTAATAGTTATGTCATTCTTACTTTTGTCCATGTAACCGATTCAATTCAAATGATATAAATAAAAGTTCCTATTTCTGTCAATGTTTAACTTTATTTATATTCATACATTCCATTACTACCCGAACAGACACGCTTCGGCCACTATCCGATCAAGAGGTTCGGAAAGACACCACTGATCGAGATAAGTCCCGAGCATAACTGACCAAGGGTTCAGTAAATTCTTAAGGTACAGAGCTCAGGAACTATTCGATCAAGAGGTTCGGAAAGACACCACTGATCGAGATAAGTCCCGGGTATAACTGTTAGACCCTTCAAGATCAGATAAACTCAGATAAACTCTAAGGACAATCCGATTAGAAAGTTAGGGTGGACATAACCAAACGAGATTAGTCATGAGTAAGACTGACAACAAATATTCATAGAAAAATATGTCCCATTTATACTTAGAAAATTTTTACAAACCCGGTCGCCTACGATTCAGGCAAAGTACAAAAAAAAAAAATTATTTATCTACTCTGCAGGGGGATCATCTTCAGCTTCGGACTCGTCATCAGAATAGTCAAGGACGGAAAGATCAAGCCCAGCAGCCATCATCCTTGCCTTTGCCTTCTCCCGATAAGTCTCATACCCCTCACCAAACTGGGCTATGACCTTATCATTCAAGACTTCAGATTCTTCGTATTCGGCGATGGCCTGCTGTCTGGCCTCGACAACCCTCTCGGGAAATGCGTTGATAGTAGCCATTAAAACGTTGTTCTCCTTGATCAAGAACATTATCTTGTTGTGCATCTCGGAGAACTTCTGCTTAATGACATCAACAACATTCTCCCAATCCTTGACCTCCTTGAGCAGATGATCCCTCTCGGTCAGAAGAGTCCCATGCTTCTGCTCCAGTTCCTTGACCTAGCCCTTCGCTCGAGTAACTTTATTTCGGGTATGGGCATGAGAATCCCGTTCCTTCTTCAGTTCCAACTGAAGACCCCGAACTTTGCTCCGAGCAGCTCCACCTCCATTCCCAGCTGAATTTCTTTCTTTGAAGATCGAGCAAGGGGAGGGATGGCTCGGGCGAGTATAGTGTTGGCCTGCAGCAAACACATACATCAGTACAAGAAGTAACAATCCAAGATAATAGCAGTACTCAGATTGACAAAGGGAATTACCTGAGTCTGGGCCCAAACATAGGCCACCAAGAACTGATCAGAAGAATATCCTTCAAACCGCTCGTCATCATCGGGAAGTTTAAAGTGATCGAAAAGGGTAAAAGGAAAAACTTCGGACGGGCTCTTGGGCCAACAGGTAGTCGGCGATCCCTGGGAGGAGCTTGGCCCAGAAGAAGGAGTGATGGCATGGTCCGGACCAGGGACCACCATCTGTCTAGCCGGCTGATCGGAACCCTCCGACAATCGAGGTCTCTTGGATCGGGGTTCGAGAAGAGCCTCTTCGGTATCTTCTGAATCCTCGACCATCTCGGTCGGAGGAGGGGGCGGTGGCAGAGCCGTCTTTGGCAGGGAAGGTGGAGGGACTCTTGTAGGTGCTTTGATGGTCAGCTTGGAGGGCTTTTTGGATTTCTTCAGCAAAGCGGCCTTCTCCGCGCGACTCATCTTCAGCGCTCCTTTCTGTGTGGTCGGGAGCTCGGGCCCCGACGTGGATTCCAGAGACAGCTCGCTGATAGGGACCTTATCGTCCTCGAGAGCGTCGTCAGTCACCGGGGGTCGGATGAACCCGGTTGTGATGGTGGTGGGGATGAAGGCGTCGACAACGCCTTCCGGCCTGAAAATGGTCACTGTACGGGGACAAATGGGTTAAGGCGTGGAACGCTAAAAAAAAGGGATACATACAGCCGTGTTTGTATAACCAGGTGTAGTCCATTAGAAGCCCCAGATTCCATTGGGTCTTCTGCCACTGCTTGTAGAACGGCTTGAAGGCATCGGCCCGACCCTTCGGGAACTTCGATAACTTAGCCGCCTGGTCGGTTAGATGGGCCCAGGAGGGAAGGAGTTGGAGGTCGGATCTCTTGGCAAAAAACCACTGTTCGTGCCACCCCTTGTTGCTTGAAGGGGTTTTGATCGGGACGGTTCGGTTGGGACGTTTGTTGAGTTGCCGAAGACCGGGTTCTTTCGACCCCCCAACGGTGAACAGGGCGAAGAATAGATCGAGCCCGGGGGTGATGCCCACCTCTTGGCAGATGGATATAAAAGAGACTAAGTGGATGTACGAGTTCGGCACAAGTTGTGTGAACCCCACTCCCACGAAGCTCAAGAAGGAGGAAATGAAATCATGATGTGGGAATCGAACCCCGTATTTCAGAACGTACAGGGGGATGGCTACCCACTCTCCCTCGGGGCGCCATAACATCTTCTCATCAGACGTCGGTACTCGGAGTTTGTACTCTTTAGGGATTTTGAAGAGGGTGGTTCGGATGTCAGAGATCTGAGAGGGGGTGATAGTGCAAGGAGTATGAAGGTGAGAAAACTCCTCTGAGGAGTGGTAAGCACTTCGAATCATAGCCTCAGCGTCTCCCGGACTAGCCAGGATCGAAGGAGTGGCGGCAGCAGAGGCATCAGGTAGTTCGACCTCTAGTAGGTCGCCGGTGGTAACGGTGGAGGGGAAATCGGCCTTTGAAAAGATATGGGATGCAAATAAGAAGTCCGGAAAAAGAGATGATCTAAGAATAGAACTCAAATATCTACAAAATGGTGGAAACTTGGGGAGTTTTGGAAAAAAAAATGATGCTCGTCGGAAATCGCCTTGCCAGAGAAAATGAAAACAGGGGGCTTGGGAGAGAGGAGTCAGTAAAGGAGGTAATCAGGAGGGAAAAGGTGTTTTTATAGGGAGTACGACACGGAACCCCAGGGCAGCTATTAAATACTTAAGGTGGGGCCAGGCGTGAAAAGGTGTGCAACGTTTCAAAATATCAAAAATTGACCATTTGGTTTTCCAAGCCAGTTCATTATTAGCTGTCATGACCTTTCAAATACCTGACCTTTCAAGTCTCCAATCATAAATACCTTATAATTGAAGACTGGGGGCAATGTTCGGGAGCATTCTGATGACCTTCACCTGGGCTTAAGGCCCGACATCAAAAGAGTCGTATAAGTTCATTGGGCCGAAGCCCATGATGGATTTAGAGGTGTTCGGGTCAGCGTCTGAGTCCTTCTGGCCGGACCCTCACTTTGGTGGATGTCTTCGGGTTCGGCATCCGAGCCATTTGGGCCTGAGCCTTATCCTGTTGTGTGGTGTTCAAGGTCGGGCCTTCGTGTTCTTTGGGCCGAAGCCTAGGCCTGATAGTGGGATAGTTTGGGCCTGTACAGTGGGCCTTCCTGCGTGCAGAGTTGGACGTCCCGATTATAATTGAATTCGGTTACTCCAAAGGTAGTGATTAGATTAGATTCTACTTGCACCTTTTAAGAAGATTGCGTTGGACCTAAGTTATGGTAACTACCATAACTAGGAGTCCTATTCCGACTGGGAGAAGGATTCTAGGGCGGTGAGATCATTATAAATACAAGGCCAAGGGTACAATTAAGAGGTAATTCATACTTTTGAGCACAAAATATTTAAGCCTCCATTGTTAAACTTTATAACGGCCTGTACTCATTCTCACACCGGAGCTATCCCCCGGCGACGCAAGCCGTCAAGCTTCTGTGTAATCTGTTATTGTGCAGGTTCTAGCGCGTGGATTCTGTGATTAGATGCGCTGGCGAAACTTGGCGTTAACAGTTATATTAATAAAATTATTAAATTTTACTCCTTTTACCTCTCATTTTAACACGAAAATAGAGAGAATAGTATAAATTATTTTTTTATTTAATGTTTAGAGTACTTTTAATCAAAAATAAAATATATAATGCAAATCGGTTTTAGCTCTTTTAGGGTACAACGTGTAATTTAGTTTAAGTAACTATACAGTTACCTACTATACGGTTAAAGTATTAAAGTAATTAAAAAATTAATATATTAATTATAAATTAATTCATCCCATATCACATGTATAACATGAATCTTTTGAATAAATTATATTTTTAATTTCTATTCTCCGTTAACTGAAGTTAGACGAGGACAAATATGCAGGGGCGAAAAAAGATATTCAATTTGTTTCATTTTTCTTGTTTTACAAGCTTTTAAATAATTTTTATTAATTTGTATTTACTGTTTTTGCCTAGAAGTTCTTATAGTTTATGGTGTTAGACCAAATTTTTGAAAAAAATATTGTTCCAAATCGTACCTCCACATTCTTTTTATTTACTAATCGTACCTCCACATTCTTTTTATAAGTTATATTAATAAAATTCTAATATTTTATTTCTTTTACCTCTCATTTTATTAGGAAAATAGAATAAATAGTATAAATTATTTTTTTACTTGAAATTTTGGGTAATTAAAAATAAATTTTATGATGCAAATTGGTTTTAGGCTAAATTGTTGAGTACAACTTGTAATTTAGATTAATTGTATAGTAGGTAACTATAGGACTACTAATTCAAAATAAAACTAAATATGAAAAATTCTATAGCTTTAAGTTTGATTATTTAAACAGTGAGTTACACATCAATAATATTGAATATCAATATTTTTCTTAATGTTAAAGCAAGGTTGTTATACTTATTAATTTAACAATTATTTACATAACTAAGTTATCTTAGTTACAACATATCAACTAAAAGACATTTTTAGACTTTTAAAAATTCAAACTTAATAAAAATTTTATACTTATTTAGCCTTATTTACATACTCTCTATGTTATACAAAAAATATTTTTATATATAAAAGAGCTAATTACACTTTCGTTAAATCAAGTACCATTAAATTTATAATTCGGTCTCCAAAATTTTGGACTTACAATCTACAACATAAAATACCTAATTTCATACAAAATAGCTCCAAATTTAGATTCTAGCCAAAATTGGCCGTAATACCCGACCCGTCCATTAATTCGATTGGGTCTTTTTGGTTGTTTTATACCGTTTGACTGTAGAAATATACGAATTGACTTAATTTTTTTTAAAAAATAACTAATACTATATAAATTTGAAATAAAGTATTATTTATCGAATTTCTTTTGAGGATTCCTTCATTTTTCCTTTCCATCTCCCATTTCAGCTTTGTCCAATCAATTTCTGCTACCAAGTAAGAAAATCCCAACAAAATCGTTTATGTAGATATGTAGCCATGTGGACCTTGAGATTGCAAGTGTTTGATGATTTAGGAATCCCTTTATATGGAGGTATGTTGTACATTTTCTTTGTTTAATGAATCTAGGTGTAAGACCCCGAATTTTATGAAATAAAATTATTCAATTTTCCTATTTAGTAAAAGGTTAAATTGATAAAAAGTTAAAGTTAAGGGTGATATATATAAACTTTTTAAAATACGCAAGTGGTAGCTCAGTTTTAAAATAACGATCAATAATTTTATAACAAACTTGTACTCATATTTTGCCAGTGCTAATATATCAAAAAAAAATAATTAAAACATTATTTCTCAATAACTCAATCAAATCTCAAACTCCATTAAAATGGCCCATTTATACATTCAGATTCCAAGAATACCAAAAAGAACAAGTTACATTTACAATAAAATAAAAGGGATTATTCATCCATTCCCTCATAAAACAATTGTCCAAGATCTTTACCTCTTTCCTAAACCTTGTGAACGCTTTCCAAGCCCCCCCAAACAAGCCAAACCAGAAGATATAGTCTCACTACCAGTCTGTTTTTGCCCTGCAGCATTGCCATTGCCATTGCCATTGCCTTCACATGAATCCATTTGATTAACCCTAAACTCCTCTTCAGGCTGCCTTTTCCACAAGTAATAGGCTGCAGTTATCCACTTGGGATTCACTAAAAACTTGTCCTCCATCAATGCCCATCGCGCCTCGCCTGTATTGGCATCCGTGGAGACTACGTGTGTCACCAATAGGCTGCAACATTCACCCGAACACGTAGCTCCCATTTCCTCTGCCATTCTCCACAACTGGCAATACACTGTCGTCGACGTTATAGCACCCTGCCCCAACACTAGTTTGCAGCCCTTCAAAACATTCCTCCGAACAAATTCTAGCAATTTCCTCACATCGCGATACAGAAAATTCAACTGCCAAAAAAAAACACAGTGAATCCGCTTAAGCACTTGCAAAACAGAACTCAGGGCTCCTTCAGCCTCGCTTTCATCACTTCTCTGTTCCGAAAATGACCTAGACTTAGTGCCATATTCATTACCCCTCGAAGCAAAATACATGTACTTATCCATCAAGATCAGATTATCCGAATTCCTTTTCCATACCGACTCATTATCATCAAGAATCAGAACAGCGCTCTCATGGACCGGAACAACATCAAGACCTTTTTGACGTTTCTGGGTAGAATCCTCTCTTGAGATGACTTTCGAGTTGAAGTAGACATTCTCAGGATCAAGAAACTCAGCCATTCGCAACGCGTAGTTTCGATCCCCCATTGTGTATATATACAACTCAAACAACTTGCTGGCTTCTTCCAAGAACTCTCGGACAAACGGCCTCAACTTGGTAATCAAAGGCTTCCATATCAACAAATTGCTCTCCAAACAATCCGATTGTTTCAAATATTCTTCTTCTGGTGAAAGTGTATCAATGTGTGTCGTATGAAGCAGAGTATTGTCTAAATCAAGAACCAAACATAACTTCTTTCTTCCCAACAGATTCTGCAACTCAATGTGTCGAATTCGCTCAATCTCGTCCTTTGAAATTCTCAAACCCTCCGTCACATAGTTAAGTGCAATACCAGCAGATTCATCATCAATCAGCAGTTGATCACAAATTCCTCCATACACAATTGGGTGCTCACAAATTTCTGCATAATTTATTATTCTTGATGAACCTTCAAGATGTATCGGCATCATCATCATGTTACTATTATCAATTTGAACAGCGTTCATGAGGCGGCTATCACAGAGTGCCGGTGATCAAGGATGGTCAGATTTTCTTTCTTAATTAGAACTTGAGAGTTCACTCTTTTATAACATGACTTCACCGACCCAAGTAGGGAGAGGGTTGTCAGATTTCCGTTCTTAATTAGGACTTGGGACTGAAAACTTCTTTTTCTTTTTCTTTTCCTTTTTTTTTGGGTTGGTGTTATGGGGGAATGACAAAGAAATTATTAAACAATTAAAAAATATAAATGGTTAAAAGTATTAAAGTAATTAAAAATTAATATACTAATTATAAATTAATTCATTCCCTATCACGTGTACATCATGAGAATTTTGAATCATTTATATTTTTAATTTCTATTATCTATTAATTGAAAATACACTGAGGACAATGCGCGGCGAAAAAAGATATTTAATTTTTAAAATAATTTTTAATAATTTGTTTTTATTTTCTCATATTTTTTTGCCTAGAAGTTATTATAGTTTGTGGTGCTAGTCCAATTTTTAAAAAAAATATAAGTTGCAAATCGTACCTCAACAATCTTTTTGTAAGTTATATTAATAAAATTATAAAATCTTACTCCTTTTACCTCTTACTTTAACTTGAAAATAGAGAGAATAGAATAAATTATTATTTTACTTAATGTTTAGAGAACTTTTAATCAAAAACAAAATTTATAAATAACGGCGTAGTTGTTACCGTTAATACTGTTGGAATACCCGATGGTTAAAATACAGTAATACGCGTTGTTGCACAGTAGCACATTGTATTGCACCAATTATTGATTCTTACGTAAGAAGACACTACTCAATAATTGTTACAGTAATTACTGTTCAGCATTTTATTTTATTGATTCAATAATTGTTGCGTTGATTTTTTTATATTACTGTTATTTCAATAATTGTCACTACACAGCATTTTTTTCATTATCGGAGCAATAATTCATATTATCTGAATAATATTATTGATTTAAAACTGGTTGTCTATTGTATTCTATTAGATTTTTCCCTGTTGAGGACTAACGATAATTTGTTCTATATTATCTTAGTCATAATGTTCTTTACTAGGCTAGTTGAGCTCACCCTTTTTCTTTTTGTTTCATTTTTCTTCTCAGGAAGCGAGAATATAGCGGGAACTAGTCGGGGTGTGGAGTGATGGTTCAAGATAGCTGTTTTAGTAGTCCTCACTATTTTATAAAATAGTGTATCAATAATTGTAATGAGAACTTATTTGAGTGTGAATATTGTCTAGATGACAATATTTGTATTTAAACTCACAGTTTTTATGTTGTATTCATAAAGTTGTAGTTGTTTCTGTACCATGTATTTGGCGACTCAGAATGGGTGATGTATACCTATTTTGGGGGCGTCACAATGGATTTATTTATGTGGTTATAAATGAAGGAATTAATGTTGAGGTATTTTATCAGTAATTTTGTCAGATTAGAGGTATTAAAAGATCAAACCAGTGTTCTTGAGATATATTGCGTGAGTTAGAATTTTTAATCCGATATATCGTTGGATCGTTGTGATTTTTGGATATGGTATACATATATAAGTTGAGTATATGTCCACAAATTTTGAACCGTTAAAAATGAACGTATGATTTGTTATGAATTTTAAGAGGTGACTGATTCAGAAATTAGGTTTATAAATGATTTTTGGTGGAAAATTCTAGAATGCATGGGCCCCACTTGTAGTTGGTAAAGAAATGTGCTGAAATTCTAATTCAAATGTGGTAGGTGGCAATAGTAGCAGGTAAAGCCATCACGTAGCAAGTCAAGTCTGCTACGGCGTGCTAATATTTTCCTATAAATAGCGGGCTAAGTTAGAATTAAAAATCACACCAGAAATATAAGTTGTCTCTCTTTCTCTCTATATATTATCAGGCGTATTTTGTGAATATTTAGATATTTTAAGAGTCTCTATTCAGTGCAAGGTTCCTTCGGCTTTACATTCCGGTCAGAAATACTGCTTTTTCGAGGTAAGAGATTGTAAGAAATTTTTAAGGGTTATTATATTTTTTAGTTTCATACTTTTTTCGGACCTTCAAAAATTCTGGAAAAATTTGAAATGATAATTTGATGAGTTTCCTTGATTGTGTCAAAAATGGTGATTTTTGGATGTATAGATTAAGAGTTATGGATTTTATGAGAAAAGACTATTTTAAAAGTAAACTCTTATAACTCCTTGTGGTTAACTCCAAAATTGATGAAATTTTTATTGGGAGTACATATATATAAATAGAAGTATACCCTGTAAATTTTAGAATTTTTGGACAAAAGTACAATTTATGATAAATATCTAAATATTCGGCAGTTTTGGCTATATGAAAAATAATAAATGTATTTTAAAAATTTCGAGAAAAAT
This sequence comes from Panax japonicus, assembly GCA_020205505.1. Classification (NCBI taxonomy): domain Eukaryota; kingdom Viridiplantae; phylum Streptophyta; class Magnoliopsida; order Apiales; family Araliaceae; genus Panax; species Panax japonicus. Next base: position 62,922,252 of record CM035092.1, read on the forward strand.
ATATGTTCAATATAGGACTATGTTATGCTAAATCCCAGAAAAGAAATATTTTTGGAACTGATTTGGTATTTTTCATGAAAATGGACTGGTTATGAGTAAATGAATTAAATATGTTGTGTGAAGTAAGAAAATTGGAAAATAGAATTTTATGGCTTGAGAATCCTATATGAGGTATATGCAGATTTTTGATGAGGGTTTTGATTATTGGTGATAAAATCTTATGAGGTTGGCATTTTAGGATGATTAAATGCATTATTTAGTAAAGTGTAAACAATTGAAATAAATTGTCTATATGTCTAAGAAATGTTATTCTTTCAATATCATTATATCGAAATATTGGTATGAATTTTATTGTAGAATTTTTATCTTTTTCATGTCGGGGTTACTATTCATGAATTACTATTCATGAGTTACTATTCATGAGCTACTATTCACGAGTTATTATTCACGGGGTACTATTCACGACAAAATTGGTTTCTTTGTCTGATCAAATTATCGTTGAATCTTACTGAGATTAAATCTATATGTTGATTATATGTTTTGATTATCATATATAACATTTTAATAATCTTGGTGAAGAAATTTTTCTTTGGCTTGAGTGTAAAGATGGGTAGATTATTGGTATGATCGTGACTATGGGTTCTCTTTGGCTAGTAGTGCAAAGTTGAATCATTGACTGGTATGATCATGACCATTGAATTTATAATTGAATATTTTTAGCTTAAGTGCAAAGGTGAATTGATCAACATGGTTATAATTATGGTTTATATAAATTTTGAAATGATTATGTATTTATTTGAGATATTAATATCTTTGACCCGTAGTGCAAAGATGACATGTTGTTGAATATCTTTAGCCTGTAGTGCAAAGATGACCTATTGTTGGACATCTTTGGCCCGTAGTGTAAAGATGAATTTTTTAGTATGATTATGAACATGAACTGTGATTTGGTGTACCCATGATCTTTGATATTTCAGGTAAAGACAGGTGATGAAAATATCTTCGTCTTGGATGAGAAGAGAAAATTAGAACTACAATTATGATTATGAATTATTCACATGACTGTGAACAACATCTGTTGATTAATGTTACAGGATTAAAGCATTGTTGGTGGACTTTTAACATAAGTTGATCTGTTTTTGCCTAGAAGTTCTTATAGTTTACAGTGCTAGTCTAATTTTTTAAAAAAATATAAGTTGCAAATCGTACCTCAACAATCTTTTTGTAAGTTATATTAATAAAATTATAAAATTTTACTCCTTTTACCTCTTACTTTAACTTGAAAATAGAGAGAATAGAATAAATTATTATTTTACTTAATGTTTAGAGTACTTTTAATCAAAAACAAAATTTATTATGTAAATCGATCATATTCTTCCTTTCCTTCAAACCGTGTGCCTGTGATCAAAGGGTGGTCAGATTTCCTTTCTTAATTAAGACTTGGGACTGAACTCTTTTATAACAGACTTCACCGACCTAAGTAACTTTATAACTTAATTACAAATTGAACCGTATAGTTTACAAAATTTTTTTCTTATTTTTTCTTTTTCTTTTTCTTTTTTTTGGAGGGAGGGAGGGAGGGAGGGAGGGAGGGAGGGGGGGGGGGGGTAGGAGGGGACGGGTTGGTGTTTTGGGAGAACGACAAATAAAATATTAAACAATTAAAAATATAAATAATTAAAAGTATTAAAGTAATTTATAAAAAATGATATACTAATTATAAATTAATTCATCCCATATCACATGTACATCACGAGACTTTTGAATCAGTTATAGCGAGGGCGAAAAAAGATATTCAATTTTTAAAATAATTTTTAATAATTTGTATTTATTTTCTCATATTTTTTTTACTATTTTTTGCCTAGAAGTTCTTATAGTTTATCGTGTTAGACCAATTTTTTGAAAAAATATAGGTTGCAAATTGTACCTCAACATCCCTTTTATAAGTTATTGTTCGGGAGCATTCTACTGACCTTCACCTGGGCTGAAGGCCCAACATCAGAAGAGTCGTATAAGTTCATTGGGCCGAAGCCCATGATGGATTTGGAGGTGTTCGGGTCGGCGTCTGAGTCCTTCTGGGCCGAACCCTCACTTTGGTGGATGTCTTCGGGTTCGGCATCCGAGCCATTTAGGCCGGAGCCTTATCCTGTTGTGTGGTGTTCAAGGTCGGGCCTTCGTGTTCTTTGGGCCGAAGCCTAGGCCTGATAGTGGGATAGTTTGGGCCTGTACAGTGGGCCTTCCTGCGTGCAGAGTTGGACGTCCCGATTATAATTGAATGCGGTTACTCTAAAGGTAGTTACTAGATTGGATTCTACTTGCACCTTTTAAGGAGATTGCGTTGGACCTAAGTTATGGTAACTATCATAACTAGGAGTCCTATTCCGACTGGGAGAAGGATTCTAGGGCGGTGAGATCATTATAAATACAAGGCCAAGGGTACAATTAAGAGGTAATTCATACTTTTGAGCACAAAACATTTAAGCCTCCGTTGTTAAACCTTGTAGCGGCCTGTACTCATTCTCACACCGAAGCTATCCCCCGGCGGCGCAAGCCGTCAAGCTTCTGTGTGATCTGTTATTGTGCAGGTTCTAGCGCGTAGATTTTGTGATTGGACGCGCCGGCGAAACTTGGAGTTAACATTGGCGCTAGAAGGAGGGTTGTGTTTAATCAATCACAATCAGGTTCTTTTCGAGTAAGAAACTATGGCGAGCGTGGAGTATGCAGTTTCAGACCGCGAAAAGGCCAAGACACACCAGACCACTCAGGTGAGAGGGTCGGTGAAAGACAGACTGGGTTCCAGAATCCAGGAAGATCAGGTGGATCCGGCCGGCTACCCCAGACGAAGGCTTTTCCATGAAAGCCAACGAACCCCCAACCAGGCTAGTCGGGCGGATGAAAATAATTCACGAGCCTTGGAGGCGCACGGAAAGACCATGGCCAAGGTGGTCGAGATTAGAGAGAATTTATCCTACAACGAAAGATGCAGCAAAATAAAGATGCCATGGTGGCCTTACGTCTTTATCAAGAGGAGCTCGAAATACAGATGGCTAACGTGGTCGGAGAACAAGAGGCTTCCTCTAGAAGACGTAGACACCGCAGCCCATCTAAGTCGCAACGAAGGAGGGAGGTTGATCGGGAAAGGAGCAGGCACCGGACCCGCTCGAGGGATGGTCGAAGCCAGAGGAGGAGCCGATCAGCAGAACGATAATTTGAGCACCCGGGCAGGTCGGGGCGAAGGAGAGGAGACGAAATTCACGAATGTGAGAGGGACAGACCCCGGTCGTCCCCCCCATAGAGGAGAATCTGATTCCCTCGCCCAAAGGGTAGCCGATTTGGAGAAGTTGCTATTGGCCAAAAGTTCAACAGGGACGCCTGCGGCCTGCATAGGGTCACCCTTCTCGCCGAAATTTAATCAGGAGACAACAGATCCCAAAAAGAAGATGCCCCCGATGGAGACTTATGATGGGTTGGGGGATCCTTACGACCATTCCGATGGATACGACAGACTGATGACTTATTATGGTCATTCTGACTCGGCCAAGTGTCACATGTTTTCCACTACCTTGAAGAAGAGTGCCCGGGAGTGGATGGGAACCTTGGCATCAGGATCGATAAATTCGTGGAATGACCTTCGGGGAAAGTTTCATGCCTGATTCAGGAGTAATAAGAGACGGGGGAAGATTACAGCATCCCTCATGCAGGTCAGACAAAGATCAGATGAGAGCCTGGGACAGTTTGTTAAAAGGTTTCGAGAAGCTGTGGGTTCGGTGGTGGAGTTAAATTCCCCACAAGCCTTGGAATTCTTCACAACAAGGCTAGACATCGGAATATCGAAGAAGCTAATGAAAGACCTGGTGATCAACCCCCCGATCGACCTGACAGAAGCCTTTCACAGAGCTAAGGGTCACATATCGATCGAGGAGGTGATGGGGAACTTCAAACCATAAACCCAATCGTACGAGAAGTCCAGAGATCAGGACAAATAGAGTTACCAAAAGTCAGACAATCAGGGGAGGTCGGATAGCTACGGCAAGAAGAATTACAACGGGGGAGGGTCGGGTAGTGGAAGACCACCCTTCCCAAACAAAAATGTCAACAAAGTGTACACCGCTCTCAACACGGACCGAGCTAAGATATTGGAGGAGATGCGAAACAAGCCCTTTTTCGAACCCTGCCCATTGATCCCGAAGTTGACTAAAAGGGGCAGGAACAAGTACTGTACGTATCACCAGAATCGGGGTCACACGACAGAAGATTGCAATAACTTGAAAGACTTGATTGAAAAGAATGTTTAGAATGGGCAGTTGGTACATTATGTAATCGGCAGGGAAGGGTCGGAAGCCTCGCGAGAGGAGAACATAGAGCTCACCCGGGAAACACAGCCACAACCGAACCCGCAAATCCGAGGAATTATTGATGTGATATCGGGCGGGTCGGTAGGGCGTGTGACCGGCAGGAAGAGGAGTGGGCATCTCGCGGCCGTAATGTCACTAGTTGGCTCCTCGCCCAGAAAGGACAGGTCATATTCAGGCACGACCATCTCATTCTCCGATGATGACTACCCTGTTGAACACATTGAACCGCACGACGGAGCACTAGTGATAACGGCTCAGGTCGGCCTAGTGGACATGAAGAGAATGATGATCGAAAATGGGTCCTTAGTCGACATACTTTACACACATGCATACCAGAGGATGGAGTTGGGAGGAAAGAAGATGGAACTGGGAACAGAGGGTCCTTTATATTGTTTCAGTGGCGACCCAGTTCATGTGTCAGGTACGATAGAACTACCAGTCAGATTCGGTACAGCCCCACAGCAAACAGAAATTATGGTAAAAAAATTTTGTTGTACAAGTGGATTCGGCTTACAACGCCATCTTGGGAAGGCCTACTTTAGCAGCACTGCAGGAAGTAACATCTATACCCCATTTCAAAATCAAGTTTCCAACACCGGACGGGATAGGGGAAGTAAAAGGAGATCTCGATATCGCCCGAAGGTGTTAACGGAATACCTTGATTTCTTCAGGGGTCGGGGTCAGCAAGCAGAAACAGACGATGACCATCGAGATAGAACCGTTCACTGAGGGCAGCACTGAACCCATGGCTCTACCGGTAGAAGAAACAGAAGATGTTGAATTGATACCGGGGAATCCAGACAAACTGATCAAAATTAGGGCGGGATTGTTCGAACAGCTGCGAACGGGTCTGGTGGAATTACTTCGAGTATATGCCGACATCTTCAATTGAGAACCTAGCGACATGCCCAGAGTAAGCGAGTCAATAGCATTACATAGGCTCCATACTGATCCAAAGAAGAAGCCAGTGATACAGAAAAGAAGGATCTTCGCCCCGGAAAGGCAGAAGATTATAGATGAAGAGGTTACTAAATTGTTAGAGGCAGGGTTCATCTTCGAGATCGACTTTCCCGTATGGCTGGCGAATGTGGTCTTAGTTCAGAAACAGAATGGGAAGTAGAGGATGTGCATTGACTAAACAGACTTGAATAAGGCATGCCCTAAAGACTTCTATCCCTTACCCAACATTGACCAGCTAATTGATGCCACTTCGGGATATGAAATGTTAAGCTTCATGGACGCTTTCTCGGGATATCACCAAATCTCGATGCACAATGAAGATATCTCGAAGACCAGTTTCATCACACATCGGGCTATATACGTGTACCGGAAGATGACTTTCGTACTGCTGAACGTAGGGGCAACCTACCAACGGATGATGAACTTCGTATTCAAGAAACAGTTGGAGCAAAGTATGGAAGTGTACGTAGACGACATGATCGTCAAGAGCATGTCAGTTCAGGATCATCTGGAGGATTTAGCAGACTACTTCGAAATAGTAAGGCAACACAAATTGAGACTGAACCCGACCAAATGCACCTTCCGACTGGGTTCAGGGAAATTTCTGGGATACTGGGTCAGTAAGACGGGAATTGAGGCAAATCCGACAAAAATCTCGGCGATCTTGGACATGAAATCTCCGAAGACATACAAAGATGTTCAGAGGTTGACGGGCCGAATAGCTGCCCTTCAGAGATTCGTGTCAAGGTCAGCTGAAAGATGCCTACCCTTTTTCGACACTCTAAAGGGCCCAAAAAATGACAAGAGTTTCCAGTGGACTTCGGAATGCGAAGACGCGTTCCAAGAGATCAAAAGGTACCTTGGCACGACACCATTATTAATGAAACCGACCCCCTCAGAACCTTTATACCTATATTTGGCTGCCAGACCGATGGCAGTAGGGGCGGCACTGGTGACGGATAAGGGAGGAAAATAGTTTCCGGTGTACTATGTCAGCCATGTTCTTTGAGACGCAGAGACGAGATACCCGAGCCTGGAAAGGTTTTCCTACACACTCATAATCACTAGCAGAAAACTCAGGCACTATTTCCAAGGTTAGTTGATAGTGGTTTACACGGATCAACCTTTGAAGAAGATTTTTTACAAGCCCGAGGTATCAGATCGGTTGGACACATGGGCGATGGAGTTAACACAATTTACTATAGAGTATCATCCCCGAACGGCAATCAAAGGGTAGGCGTTGGCAGATTTCATGGTAGAGTGTTCTTTTACCGAACCCAAGGTGGGTATAGTGGCCGAAGCACAACCAGGTCAAACCTCATGGACTTTATACGTGGATGAATCGTCAACTTCGGATGTCAGTGGAGCGGGGGTCATCTTTACGAGTCCCGAGGGATTCAAAGTGCAGCAAGCTATTCGGTTCGGTTTTAAGGCCACAAATAACGAAGCAGAATACGAGGCCATCTTGGCAGGGATACGTTTGGCCCGAAGCCTAGAGGTGCAGAGGTTGATCATCTACAGTGATTCGCAGCTGGTGGTCAAGCAGCTTTCAGGCGAGTATGAGGCTCGGGGGGCAAGGATGGTGAAATATTTGGCTGAGATAAAGGATAAGCTTATGTACTTCGCATCGCACAGTTGTCAGGGGGTGGACCGGTCAGACAATACGATAGCAGATGCCCTGGAAAAGTTGGCAACTACCGAAGCAAGCTCTTTTAATGGATCAGTGTACCTGGAGATTCTGGAAAAACCCAGTGTCTCGAAGATAGAAGTCCTGGCTTTGGACCGACGCAATTGTTGGCTCACACCATATGTCTCATACCTGGCCGATGGGACCCTACATTCGGACCGAATCCTAGCCAGACAATTCAAACATCGAAGCTCGAACTTCGTCCTGATAGATGGAGACCTATATCGCAGGGCCTTTAGCTCTTCACTGCTCAAATGCTTGACTCCCTCGGAAGCAAACTACACACTTCGGGAAGTGCATGAAGGGATCTGTGGGGATCACATGGGGGCGAAATCACTGGCACATAAGATTCTAAGGCAGGGGTATTACTGGCCGACTATCTACACTGAGGCAAGGGAATTCATTAGGAAGTGCCCCAAGTGCCAGCTGAATAGCAATATTCCGCATCAACCTCCTGAAGAGCTCTATTCGGTCTTATCCCCAATCCCCTTTGCTGTATGGGGCATTGACATCCTGGGCCCCTTACCAAAAGCTAAAAGGATAAGTTAGCTTTGTGATCGTTGCAATTGATTACATGACGAAGTGGGTTGAAGCCAAGCCACTACAAAAGATCACCGAGCAGGAGTGTTTGAAGTTTCTTAAAGAGGGAGTAGTCTACCGGTTCGGTATCCCGATGGAAGTAGTCTCAGATAATGGCAGACAATTCGTGGGATCAAAGTTCGAGGGCTTTCTGAAGGAGTTCAGAATCCAACACCGCAAGACTTCGGTGGCCCATCCTCAGTCAAATGGTCAAGTGAAAGTGACCAATCGAACAATGCTCAATGGGATAAAGCGCAGATTGGATGAATTAAAGGGTCCGTGGCCCGAAGATCTGCTATCTGTTTTGTGGGCGTATCGAACTACTCCAAGGACAACAACTAGGGAGTCTCCCTTCGGGACCGATGCTCTCATTCTTGTCGAAATCGGATCCCCCACCCTTCGAGTCAGCCAGTACAAAGAACTATACAATGACGAAGGCCTGAGAACGAATTTGGATCTGCTAGATGAAGTCCGAGATTCGGCTATGATGAGGTTGGCAATCTATCAGCAACGGACAGCCCGACACTACAATCAGAAGGTGAAGTCTAGGAGGTTTGCTGTAGGAGATCTAGTCCTCCAGGAGTCGGAGGTTTCAACCCCCCAGAACACCGGTAAGTTAATGCCTAACTGGGAGGGGCCTTATGAGGTGATGGAAGTGCCGAAGCCAGGAACATACCGGCTTCGAGCAATGGACGGTTCGGAGGTAAAGAATACATGGCATGCTGGAAGACTTAGGAAATTTTACTAGTAATAGTTATGTCATTCTTACTTTTATCCATGTAACCGATTCAATTCAAATGATATAAATAAAAGTTCCTATTTCTGTCAATGTTTAACTTTATTTATATTCATACATTCCATTACTACCCGAACAGACACGCTTCGGGCACTATCCGATCAAGAGGTTCGGAAAGACACCACTGATCGAGATAAGTCCCGAGCATAACTGACCAAGGGTTCAGTAAATTCTTAAGGTACAGAGCTCGGGAACTATTCGATCAAGAGGTTTGGAAAGACACCACTGATCGAGATAAGTCCCGGGTATAACTGTTAGACCCTTCAAGATCAGATAAACTCTAAGGACAATCTGATCAGAAAGTTAGGGTGGACATAACCAAACGAGATTAGTCATGAGTAAGACTGACAACAAATATTCATAGAAAAATATGTCCCATTTACACTTAGAAAATTTTTACAAACTCGGTCGCCTACGATTCGGGCAAAGTACAAAAAAAAAATTTTATTTATCTACTCTGCAGGGGGATCATCTTCAGCTTCGGACTCGTCATCAGAATAGTCAAGGATGGAAAGATCAAGCCCAGCAGCCATCAGCCTTGCCTTTGCCTTCTCCCGATAAGTCTCATACCCCTAACCAAACTGGGCTATGACCTTATCATTCAAGACTTCAGATTCTTCGTATTCGGCGATGGCCTGCTGTCTGGCCTCGACAACCCTCTCGGGAAATGCGTTGATAGTAGCCATCATCTTGTTGTGCATCTCGGAGAACTTCTGCGTAATGACATCAACAACATTCTCCCAATCCTTGACCTCCTTGAGCAGATGATCCCTCTCGGTCAGAAGAGTCCCATGCTTCTGCTCCAGTTCCTTGACCTAGCCCTTCGCTCGAGTAACTTTATTTCGGGTATGGGCATGAGAATCCCGTTCCTTCTTCAGTTCTGACTGAAGACCCCGAACTTCAGCTCCGAGCAGCTCCACCTCCGTTCCCAGCTGAATTTCTTTCTTTGAAGATCGAGCAATGGGAGGGATGGCTCGGGCGAGTATAGCGTTGGCCTGCAGCAAACACATACATCAGTACAAGAAGTAACAATCCAAGATAATGGCAGTACTCAGATTGACAAAGGGAATTACCTGAGTCTGGGCCCGAACATAGGCCACCAAGAACTGATCAGAAGAATATCCTTCAAACCGCTCGTCATCATCGAGAAGTTTGAAGTGATCGAAGATGGTAAAAGGAAAAACTTCAGACGGGCTCTTGGGCCAACAGGTAGTCGACGATCCCTGGGAGGAGCTTGGCCCAGAAGAAGGAGTGATGGCATGGTCCGAACCAGGGACCACCATCTGTCCCGCCGGCTGATCGGAACCCTCCGACAATCGAGGTCTCTTGGATCGGGGTTCGACAAGAGCCTCTTCGGTATCTTCTGAATCCTCGACCATCTCGGTCGGAGGAGGGGGCGGTGGCAGAGCCGTCTTTGGCAGGGAAGGTGGAGGGACTCTTGTAGGTGCTTTGATGGTCAGCTTGGAGGGCTTTTTGGATTTCTTCAGCAAAGCCGCCTTCTCCGCGCGACTCATCTTCAGCGCTCCTTTCTGTGTGGTCGGGAGCTCGGGCCCCGACGTGGATTCTAGAGACAGCTCGCTGATAGGGACCTTATCGTCCTCGGGAGCGTCGACAGTCACCGGGGGTCGGATGAACCCGGTTGTGATGGTGGAGGGGATGAAGGCGTTGACAACGACTTCCGGCCTGAAAATGGTCACTGCACGGGGACAAATGGGTTAAGGCGTGGAACGCTAAAAAAAAGGGATACATACAGCCGTGCAGGGATACACTGCACGGGCATCGGCCCGACCCTTCGGAAACTTCGAAACCTTAGCCGCCTGATCGGTTGGATGGGCCCAGGAGGGAAGGAGTTGGAGGTCGGATCCCTTGGCAAAAAACCACTGTTCGTGCCACCCCTTGTTGCTTGAAGGGGTTTTGATCGGGACGGTTCGGTTGGGATGTTTTTTGAGTTTCCGAAGACCGGGTTCTTTCGACCCCCCAACGGTTAACAGGGCGAAGAATAGATCGAGCCCGGGGGTGATGTCCACCTCTTGGCAGATGGCTATAAAAGAGACTAAGTGGATGTACGAGTTTGGCACAAGTTGTGTGAACCCCACTCCCACGAAGCTCAGGAAGGAGGAAATGAAATCATGAAGTGGGAACCGAACCCCGTATTTCAGAACGTACAGGGGACGGCTACCCACTCTCCCTCGGGGTGCCATAACATCTTATCATCAGACGTCGGTACTCGGAGTTTGTACTCTTTAGGGATTTTGAAGAGGGTTCGGATGTCAGAGATCTGAGAGGGGGTGATAGTGCAAGGAGTATGGAGGTGAGAAAACTCCTCTGAGGAGTGGTAAGCACTTCGAATCCTAGCCTCAGCGTCTCCCGGACTAGCCAGGATTGAAGGAGTGGCGGCAGCAGAGGCATCAGGTAGTTCGACCTCTAGTAGGTCGCCGGTGGTAACGGTGGATGGGAAATCGGCCATTGAAAAGATATGGGATGCAAATAAGAAGTCCGGAAAAAGAGATGATCTAAGAATAGAACTCAAATATCTACAAAATGGTGGAAACTTGGGGAGTTTTGGAAAAAAAAATGATGCTCGCCGGAAATCGTCTTGCTGGAGAAAATGAAAACAGGGGCTTGGGAGAGAGGAGTCAGTAAAGGAGGTAATCAGGAGGGAAAAGGTGTTTTAATAGGGAGTACGGCACGGAACCCCAGGGCAGCTATTAAATACTTAAGGTGGGGCCAGGCGTGAAAAGGTGTGCAACGTTTCAAAATATCAAAAATTGACCGTTTGGTTTTCCAAGGCAGTTCATTATTAGCTGTCATGACCTTTTGAATACCTGAACTTTCAAGTCTCCAATCATAAATACCTTATAATTGAAGACTGGGGGCAATGTTCGGGAGCATTCTGATGACCTTCACCTGGGCTGAAGGCCCGACATCAGAAGAGTCGTATAAGTTCATTCGGCCGAAGCCCATGATGGTTTTAGAGGTGTTCGGGTCGGCGTCTGAGTCCTTCTGGCCGGACCCTCACTTTGGTGGATGTCTTCGGGTTCGGCATCCGAGCCATTTGGGCCGGAGCCTTATCCTGTTGTGTGGTGTTCAAGGTCGGGCCTTCGTGTTCTTTGGGCGAAAGCCTAGGCCTGATAGTGGGATAGTTTGGGCCTGTACAGTGGGCCTTCCTGCGTGCAGAGTTGGACGTTCCGATTATAATTGAATACAGTTACTCCAAAGGTAGTGATTAGATTGGATTCTACTTGCACCTTTTAAGGAGATTGCGTTGGACCTAAGTTATGGTAACTACCATAACTAGGAGTCCTATTCCGACTGGGAGAAGGATTCTAGGGCGGTGAGATCATTATAAATACAAGGTCAAGGGTACAATTAAGAGGTAATTCATACTTTTGAGCACAAAATATTTAAGCCTCCATTGTTAAACTTTGTAACGGCCTGTACTCATTCTCACACCGGAGCTATCCCCCGGCGGCGCAAGCCGTCAAGCTTCTGTGTGATCTGTTATTGTGCAGGTTCTAGCGCGTGGATTCTGTGATTAGACGCGCCGGCGAAACTTGGCGTTAACAGTTATATTAATAAAATTATTAAATTTTACTCCTTTTACCTCTCATTTTAACACGAAAATAGAGAGAATAGTATAAATTATTTTTTTATTTAATGTTTAGAGTACTTTTAATCAAAAATAAAATATATAATGCAAATCGGTTTTAGCTCTTTTAGGGTACAACGTGTAATTTAGTTTAAGTAACTATACAGTTACCTACTATACGGTTAAAGTATTAAAGTAATTAAAAAAAATAATATATTAATTATAAATTAATTCATCCCACATCACATGTATAACATGAATCTTTTGAATAAATTATATTTTTAATTTCTATTCTCCGTTAACTGAAGTTAGACGAGGACAAATATGCAGGGGCGAAAAAAGATATTCAATTTGTTTCATTTTTCTTGTTTTACAAGCTTTTAAATAATTTTTATTAATTTGTATTTACTGTTTTTGCCTAGAAGTTCTTATAGTTTATGGTGTTAGACCAATTTTTTGAAAAAAATATTGTTCCAAATCGTACCTCCACATTCTTTTTATAAGTTATATTAATAAAATTCTAATATTTTATTTCTTTTACCTCTCATTTTATTAGGAAAATAGAATAAATAGTATAAATTATTTTTTTACTTGAAATTTTGGGTAATCAAAAATAAATTTTATGATGCAAATCGGTTTTAGGCTAAATTGTTGAGTACAACTTGTAATTTAGATTAATTGTATAGTAGGAAACTATAGGACTACTAATTCAAAATACAACAATTTAGTATGTATAATTAAGAGTAGCTTCCAAATCAAGTAAATATAAATAAAAATACCAAAATTTTAAAACATTTATTTAATTTATAGCAAAAAAGAGGAAACATTCTTATCAAAATAAAACTAAATATGAAAAATTCTATAGCTTTAAGTTTGATTATTTAAACAGTGAGTTACACATCAAAAATATTGAATATCAATATTTTTCTTGATGTTAAAGCAAGGTTGTTATACTTATTAATTTAACAATTATTTACATAACTAAGTTATCTTAGTTACAACATATCAACTAAAAGACATTTTTAGACTTTTAAAAATTCAAACTTAATAAAAATTTTATATTTATTTACATACTCTCTATGTTATACAAAAAATATTTTTATATATAAAAGAGCTAATTACACTTTCGTTAAATCAAGTACCATTAAATTTATAATTCGGTCTCCAAAATTTGGACTTACAATCTACAACATAAAATACCTAATTTCATTCAAAATAGCTCCAAATTTAGATTCTAGCCAAAATTGGCCGTAATATCCGACCCGTCCATTAATTCGGTTGGGTCTTTTTGGTTGTTTTATACCGTTTGATTGTCGAAATATACGGATTGACTTAATTTTTTTTTAAAAATAACTAATACTATATAAATTTGAAATACAGTATTATTTATCGAATTTCTTTTGAGGATTCCTTCATTTTTCCTTTCCATCTCCGATTTCAGCTTTGTTCAATCAAGTTCTGCTACCAAGTAAGAAAATCCCAACAAAATCGTTTAAGTAGATATGTCGCCATGTGGACCTTGAGATTGCAAGTGTTTGATGATTTAGGAATCCCTTTATATGGAGGTATGTTGTACATTTTCTTTGTTTAATGAATCTAGGTGTAAGACCCCGAATTTTATGAAATAAAATTATTCAATTTTTCTATTTAGTAAATGATTAAATTGATAAAAAGTTAAAATTAAGGGTGATATATATAAAATTTTTAAAATACGCAAGTGGTTATAAAATACTCATTTCTGTCGGGAAATATTTGTTCTGTCGTGGAATATTCTTGTTATCGGGGAATATTCGTACGACGGCACAGTCATTTGTGGGCCACATAACAGAATAACTGTCGGATGAAGAAAACGACAAGTTTGAGTCTTTATAAATAATGACGTAGTTGTTACCGTTAACACTGTTGGAATACATGATGGTTAAAATACAGTAATATGCGTGGTTGCATAGTAGCATACGGTATTGCACATTATTTTTGAATTATTGATTCTTACGTAAGAAGGCACTACTCAATAATTGTTACAGTAGTTACTGTTCAATATTTTATTTTATTGATTCAATAATTGCTGCGTTGATAATTTATATTATTGTTATTTCAATAATTGTCATTGCATAATATTTCCCATTATCGGATCAATAATTCATATTATTCGGATGATATTATTAGATAACATTATTGGCAATGTCTAGAAAGTTCTGTCAATGAGAGGTTTGGTCACCTAATTGCGCGCCAGTAAGGAGAAATCCTTATCGAAAAGCCCCCTCTTTCCTGGGAACCACCTGGTTGTCATAATTGTGATTCTGTAATATTATTTGTGAGTAATTAATTATTGATTTATATGATAAGGAAATATTTATTTTATGTGGATATAAATGATGGATTTATTTATGTGGTTATAAATGAGGAATTAATGTTGAGGTATTTTATCAGTATTTTTGTCAGATTGGAGGCATTAAAAGATCAAACCAGTGTTCTTGAAATATATTGCGTGAGTTATAATTTTTAATCCGACCGTTGGATCGTTGTAATTTTTGGATATCTTATACATATATAAGTTGAGTATATGTCCACAAATTTTGAACCGTTAAAAATGAACGTATGATTTGTTATGAATTTTAAGAGGTGACTGATTCAGAAATTAGGTTTATAAATGATTTTTGGCGGAAAATTCTAGAATGCATGGGCCCCACTTGTGGTTGGTGAAGAAATGTTCTGAAATTCTAATTCAAATGTGGTAGGTGGAAATAGTAGCAGGTAAAGCCATCACGTAGCAGGTCAAGTCTGCTACGGCGTGCTAATATTTTCCTATAAATAGAGGGCTAAGTTAGAATTAAAAATCACACCAGAAACATAAGCTTTCTCTCATTCTCTCTCTATATTATCAAGCGTATTTTGTGAGTATTTAGATACTTTGAGAGTTTCTATTCAGTGCAAGGTTCCTTCGGCTTTATATTTCGGTCAGAAATACTGCTCTTTCGAGGTAAGGGATTGTAAGAGATTTTTAAGGGTTATTATATTTTTTAGTTTCGTACTTTTTCTGGACCTTCAAAAATTCTGAAAAAATTTGAAATGATAATTTGACGAGTTTCCTTGATTGTGTCCAAAAATGGCGATTTTTGGATGTATAGATTAGGAGTTATGGATTTTATGAGAAAAGACTATTTTAAAAGTAAACCCTTATAACTTCTTGTGGTTAACTCCAAAATTGATAAAAGTTTTATGGGGAGTACATGTATATAATAGAAGTATACCTTGTAAATTTTGGAATTTTTGGACAAAAGTATAATTTATGATAAATATCTAAATATTCGACAATTTTGACTTTGTGAAAATTAGTAAATGAATTTTAAAAATTCCGAAAAAAATATATGTTCAATATAGGACTATGTTATGCTAAATCTCAGAAAAAAAATATTTTTGGAACTGATTTGGTATTTTTCATGAAAATGGACTAGTTATGAGTAAATGAATTAAATATGTTGTGTGAAGTAAGAAAATTGGAAAATAGGATTTTATGGCTTGAGAATCCTATATGAGATATATGCAGATTTATGATGAGGGTTTTGGTTATTGGTGATGAAATCTTTTGAGGTTGGCATTTTAGGATAATTAAATGCATTAATTAGTAAAGTGTAAACAATTGAAATAAATTGTCTATATGTTTAAGAAATGTTATTCTTTCAATATCATTATATCGAAATATTTGTATGGATTTTATTGTAGAATTTCTACCTTTTTCATGTCGGGGTTACTATTCATGAGTTACTATTCATGAGCTACTATTCATGAGTTACTATTCACGACAAAATTGGTTTCTTTGTCTGATCAAATTATCGTTGAATCTTACTCTTGAGATTAATTCTATATGTTGATTATATGTTTTGATTATCATATATAACATTTTTATAATCTTGGTGAAGAAATTTTTCTTTAAGTTGAGTGAAAAGATGGGTAGATTATTGGTATGATCGTGACTATGGGTTCTCTTTGGCCAGTAGTGCAAAGTTGAATTATTGACTGGTATGATCATGACCATTGAATTTACAATTGAATATTTTTAGCTTAAGTGCAAAGGTGAATTGATCAACATGGTTATAATTATGGTTTATATAAATTCTGAAATGATTATGTATTTATTTGAGATATTAATATCTTTGGCCCGTAGTGCAAAGATGACATGTTGTTGAATATCTTTAGCCTGTAGTGCAAAGATGACCTATTGTTGAATATCTTTGGCCCGTAGTGCAATGATGAATTTTTTAGTATGATTATGAACATGAACTGTGATTTGGTGTACCCATGATCTTTGATATTTCAGGTAAAAATAGGTGATGAAAATATTTTCGTCTTGGATGAGAAGAGAAAATTAGAACTACAATTATGATTATGAATTATTCACATGACTGTGAACAGGATCTGTTGATTAATGTTACAGGGTTAAAGCATTGTTGGTGGACTTTTAACATGGAGAAGATAATAGACTTTATGGTCTATTTGACTATTCTAATGGATTGCTCATTCCGCTGCAACTATGGTTGAAAAGTTTTATCATCTACCATATGTTCTAAATCTCTGATTTATTATTGATGAATGCTATTGATAATTTAATTATCTTTAGTCATGATATTCTTTACTGAGCTAGTTGTGGTCACCTTTTTGCTTCACAATTCCCTAAAAAATTAATATACTAATTATTTCACAAAGAAATTATTAAACAATTAAAAAATATAAATGGTTAAAAGTATTAAAGTAATTAAAAATTAATATACAAATTATAAATTAATTCATTCCGTATCACATGTACATGAGACTTTTGAATCATTTATATTTTTAATTTCTATTCTCTGTTAATTGAAAATACACCGAGGACAATGCGGGGCGAAGAAAGATATTCAATTTTTAAAATAATTTTTAATAATTTGTATTTATTTTCTCATATTTTTTACTACTTTTTGCCTTGAAGTTCTTATAGTTTATGGCGCTAGACCAATTTTTTGAAAAAATATAGGTTACAAATCGTACCTCAACATTCTTTTTACAAGTTATATTAATAAAATTATAAAATTTTACTCCTTTTTATCTCTCATTTTAACATGAAAATAGAGAGAATAGTATAAAATATTTTTTTTACTTAATGTTTAGAGTACTTATAATCAAAAATAAAATTTATAATGTAATTCGATTTTAACTCTTAAACTATAGGGTACAACTTGTAATTTAGTTTAAGTGTATAATAAGTAACTGTATAGTTAAAGTATTAAAGTAATTAAAAAAATAATATACTAATTATAAATTAATTCATTCCATATCACATGTAAATCATGAATCTTTTGAATCAGTTATATTTTTTATTTTTATTTTCCGTTAATTGAAAAAATACAATTATTGTGACGCCCCCAAAATAGGTCCATTCCATCCAACCCATTCTGAGTCGCCAAATACATGGTACAGAAACAACTACAACTTTTACCACCCATAAGCTGTGAGTTTGAATACAAACATTATCATCTAGACAATATCCACATGCAAATAAATCCCCATCATAATTATTGATACATAATTTTACAAAAAAAATGGTGAGGACTACTAAACAACTCTCTCTAGAACCTTCATTCCATACCCCGACTAGTACTCGCTACATTCTCGCCTCCTGAGAAGAAAAATGGAACAACAAGGAAAAGGGTGAGCTCAACTAGCCCAGTAAAGAATATTATGACTAAGATAATGTACAACAAATTATCCTTAGTCTTCAACAGGGAAAAATCTGATAGAATACAATAGACAACAAGTTTTAGATCAACAACTGCAGCGGAAACAACAATTCATTAGAAGGGTTAAGTAGAGAATAAAATCTACTAACATCTATGAATTTAAAAGTCCATCATCAATATTTTATCCCTGTAACATCAATCAATATATATCTCAAATCAAATCAAATATTCATCTTTGCACTACAGGCCAAAGATATTCATCAGTTGGTCATGTTCATCTAAACACCTGTTCATCTTTGCACTACGGCCAAAGATATTCATCAATTATTCATGTTCATCTCAACACCTGTAAATCTTTGCACTACGGCCAAAGATATTCATCAATTATTCATGTTCATCTCAACACTTGTACATCTTTGCACTACGGGCCAAAGATATTCATAATAAAATCAACCATCTTTGCACTACAGGCCAAAGATATTCAG
Source organism: Panax japonicus (assembly GCA_020205505.1). Classification (NCBI taxonomy): domain Eukaryota; kingdom Viridiplantae; phylum Streptophyta; class Magnoliopsida; order Apiales; family Araliaceae; genus Panax; species Panax japonicus. Next base: position 62,940,414 of record CM035092.1, read on the forward strand.
TAACACCATCATTTAGAACTGAGGATGAGGAAAAATATTTTAAAGGAAACGAATCCAGTGAAACAAAATAACAACTGTTAAGGATTCGTACTTTAAACAATCTGAGTTCAAAAATACTTCATAAATAATCATACTGAAGTAAAATTCAAGAATGATCAAAACATGGATACAATCAAAGCTAGTATCCAGAATAGATATTTTGGACAAAAAGAAGAAATTTCATTTTTCGGTGAATAATACCGTATTCGTGAATAGTAACTCCGACACCAAAAGATAGAAATTTCACAAAAAACATCATCACGTTTCGTGAATAGTACTCGTGAATAGTAACTCGTGAATAGTAAGTCATGAATAGTAACTCGTGAATAGTAACCCCGACATGAAAAAGTTCCAAATTTGATAAAAAGTTCCAACCAATATTTCAACATAATGATATTGAAGAAATAATATCATTTTAGAAGAAAATAACATCCCTTACCACGAAAGACAGTACTTCTAGTTGAAACACCGAATATAGGATATGACTTGAACTTGCACCGTATAGCAATACTCAAAGTATACTCAAAATACTCACAAGAATACGCTCGATAATATAGAGAGCGAAAACTTCAGTTTCTGGTGTGATTTTCAATTCTAACCTAAGCACCCTATTTATAGGAAATTGCTTAGAACACCAAAGCAGAAAATTTAATAAAATATTATATATTTTTTAAAAATTCTACGCCCACTCTTCAAATCTGATTTTCAGCCATTGAACACATGCTCCCTTCTAGAAAAATAAATAAAAAACATTTTTATTATTTAAAATAATTAAAACTTCCAAAAAATCAATTATTTCGGAGCTTCGGAACTTCAATAATTCATAATAAATAGCCCTGTTTGTCAGAAAATTCGAATCTCGCAAGTTTTTATAGGAAATTCAATTCTCTACAACTTTGTAGAAGGAAGTTTTTTCCAAATTCCAAACAGAAATTGACCAAAATCCATAAACGGACGATTTTACAGACTATAATCAAATTTCAGTCAATAATTGTGTCCACCAACACACAAAATATGTGTTAAACATTTAATGGCACAAAAATACTCTTCCTCCTCATATACTCATATATCCCACATTCATTATAAAAATATCACCGTTAATATATTATTAAAATAATATATTTAAATGAATTATTTTATCAAAAAAAGATAAAATATTAATTTTCAACAATTGTCACAATAAAAATTTTCTCCATCTATATCCACATAAAATCAATATTTTTCTCATCATATAAATCAATAATTAATTATTCACAAATAATATTACAGAATCACAGTACTAGCAACCAGGCCGTTCCCAGGAAAGAGGGGGCTTTCCAATAAGAATTTCTCCTTACTGGCGCGCAATTAGGTGACCAAACCTCTCCTTAGACAAAACTTTCTAAACATTGCCAATAATGTTATCAAATAATATTATTCAGATAATATGAATTATTGCTTCGATAATGGAAAATACTGTGCAATGATAATTTATTGAAACAACAGTAATATAAAATATCAATGCAGCAATTATTGAATCAATAACATAAAATACTGAACAGTAATTACTGTAACAATTATTGAGTAGTGCCTTCTTACGTAAGAATCAATAATTGGTGCAATACCGTGTGCTACTGTGCAACAACGCGTATTACTGTGTTTTAACCACTGGGTATTCCAACAGTATTAACGGTAACAACTACGCCGTTATTTATAAACAACTTATATTTGTCGTTTTCTTCATCCAACCGCTTTCCGTTATGGGGCCCACAAAAGACTGCGCCGTCGTACGAATATTCCCCGACAGCTAGAATATTCCACGACCAAACGAATATTCTCCGACAATAATAACCACCTGCTTATTTAAAATATTTGCGCAGTTTACCCATAACTAACCACATTAATCAAATCAACCCTTACTATTTGAAAATAATAAATAAAGGAAATTCCTTTTTATTTAAAAATTTTCGGGGTCTTACAACCTCCCCTCCTTATGAAATTTCGTCCTCGAAATTGACGTACGTAACTGGTGTTTCGAAAAGGTAAAGATACCTCGCTTTCATTTCCGTTTCCAACTCCAAGGTCATTTTCTCTATAGCATGATTCTTCCCCAAAACTTTAACTTGTGGTATGACCTTCGTGCGTAGGACATGCTCCTTCCCATCCAACATCTTGACAGGTACCTCCTCGTACGGTAAGTATTCGACTATTTCGTCCGGTTCTAACTCGATAACATGGTTCGAGTCGTCCACATCGGTACATAAAAAACGTTATAAACACGCGACATACTTGGCGATAAAACGAGTCTATAGGTCACAGTTCCTATTCGATCGAGGATTTCAAATGGACTAATAAATCGAAGGTCTGAGCTTTGCTCACATCGCCAATTATCGCTTTTGGAATAACAACTTCTTGTACCTCCTTCTTCAAATTCATCAACTCTGGTGTGTAGCTTGAACATCTTTAACTTTATCGATTAAAGTCGATTATACTCGTATATCATCACGTGGGTACCTAGAGTTTTCATCTCCATCTCTATTATTTGTAAATTATACGAAATGTGTCTTTGACAATATCGTATTCATACTCGTATATGATCTTCTACTCAGTACGTCAGCTACCACGTTCGCTTTTCTAAGATGGTATGGTCAGAACATGTGCCGAAATGAGTCTTCTCTTAAGTTCTTCGAAGCTCTTCCCACATTCCTTGCTCCATTCGAACTTTGTAGCTCTACGAGTCAGCTGCGTTAATGGAATAACAATTCGAGAATATCCTTCAACGAATCTCCGATAATAATCAGCTAAGCCTAGAAAGCTACGTATTTCGATTACTGACTTAGGTTGTTCTCAACTGTGACTCATATCCCAACCTTGGATAGCACGTTACAATAACACCTATAAGTTTACTATCGCACGAATATGGCGTCCCCTACAAAGAGTCTGGCTTCAGTGCATTCCACAAAGGAAGTCACAAGATAAAGGCTCGGGTACCAAATTCTATAGTTAAATTTTTAACTCCTGAAGTTCAATAGGAGCCATGAGATTTTTAGAAATGGGTTTTGTACCGAGTTCAAAGTCGATACAAAATTTAATATCACGCTCTAAGAGTAAGCCAAGAAATACGTCAGGAAAAATCAATAACAACATGAATATTATTCAAATCTGATGTGTCTTTATTCAAATCCATAACATGGACTAAGAAAACTTGACATCCGTAATAAACGAATGACTTCATGGCTTGATATAAAAATGTTTGACTTCAATGGTGTGATTGCTTGAGTTCGAATATCAGGTTGCTTAGGAATATGAAAACTAACAACCTTACAAAAGCAATTAATTTTGGCATGATGAGTAGTTAACCTTAAAATCACATCAAAAGCAAATATCTCTATAGAAATAAGGTTAACAGGTAATGTGATAGTGCCAACGTGAATCAAGCAAGATTTCTAAACAACGGATGTAATGAAAGTTTCTCCTAACGGAGTCTCCATAAATAGGTCAAAGTCTAATTTCTCCGTAGTCAAGTTCAAACGTTAGGCGCAAGCAAGAGAGATAAAAGAATGGGTAGAACCAGTACCTAGTAAGGTATAAACTTTGCAAGAATTATAATTAACTAACCCGTGCTAACTTCGTTCGGGTTCCTCGCATTTTGACCGGTCACGACAAACGCTCTTCCAGGAACCGTTGACTTTGACTTTTCTGGGACAACCTTTTGAATCACCATCCCCGCTGGAATTGGTTTCGCTACCGTACACTCTCGAGCGATATGTCCTTCCTTTCCACAATTATAGCATACCTTGAACTGTTGTGGGCAGTTTGGGCTGATATGTCCCTCTTTCCCGCATTTGTAACATACGACCGGTGGTCTTTCTCCTCCCTTGGAACCAGTTGCTGCTGGCACTGTCGTCTTCACATGGTCGTTGTTAAATCTCCTCTTTTTAAAATCTCCTCCCGACTCGCTTCTTCTATTTTCATGGCCACGATTACCACCAGAGTGGTTACCGCCTTTGTCCATGTTCTTCTTTCTCCACTGGTTATCGTTATTCTGATGACTGCTATCTTCGGTATGATCCTGGTTATGGTCCCTCGGTTGAACGTACTCGTTATCTCGCTCTAACAACTGAGCCTTGTTGACAACATCTGAATAGATAGAAAATTTATGAGAAATGAGATACTGACGTATACCGGGTTTCAAACCTCTCAGAAACATCTGCGTCATACGTTCCTCATTCTCCACCAAATGAGGTGCAAACCTAGATAACTCCGCGAACTTCGCCTCGTGCTGGGACACCGTCATGTTATTCTGCTCTAGTCTAATAAACTCCACTTCCTTCATATGGCGAATACTTTCAGGAAAGTATTTTTCATTGAAAAGTTTCTGAAACGTCTCCCATGACATGCTGAGTGCGGCTAGATGTGTACGCTTCACAGACTCCCACCAGCAGTTTGCCTCGCCACGGAACATAAAGGTGGCGAATGGAACCTTCTGTTCCTCCGTACATCCCAAGACATCGAATATCTTGGTAATTTGCTTGACCCATGTTTCCGCCATGATCGGATCGGGCTTTCCCTTAAATTCTGGTGGTCCCAACTCTTTGAACTGCTTGGCTGTGACAACTCATGAATTGCTATCATTTCCTCCTGTATTTTGAACACGAGTCTCCCTCGTCTGGTTTTGCATGAACTGCAAAAATCTCCTAAACATCCCGTCGTTCATCATCTGCTCAGTGGCGTTGTTCACAGGAGGAACATTGCCAATCTGCTGCACGTTCTCCTCATTGGTGAGTACAGGTGTCTCTACGGTCTCATTAACTCCACTATTAACATTCTCAGTCGACATTCTCAAATACTGTCATAAAACAAGGGTTAATTAGACAATTTAACAAATCACATATTACCCCTATATTATGACCAACCAACAAATAAGCTTAGGTAGGACACACTAGCGAAGGATTTACTCGTCTCTCCCCTCCTAGTTCTATTCCCCGATCTCCGCCAGAGATCATATCCCTAAGCTCTGATACCAACTGTAACTCAGGACACCAACTTGTGTCAGCACCTTACATTGGTACCTATCAGTTTACTACCGCAGAACGGCGTCCCCTACGGAGAGTCTGGCTTCGGTTCATCCCCCATCAACAGGAAGTCACTAGCGAGAGGCTCGGGGCTCTTTACTTATAGCTCTGATACCAACTGTGACGCCCCCAAAATAGGTCCATTCCATCCAACCCATTCTGAGTCGCCAAATACATGGTACAGAAACAACTACAACTTTTACCACCCATAAGCTGTGAGTTTGAATACAAACATTATCATCTAGACAATATCCACATGCAAATAAATCCCCATCATAATTATTGATACATAATTTTACAAAAAAAATGGTGAGGACTACTAAACAACTCTCTCTAGAACCTTCATTCCATACCCCGACTAGTACTCGCTACATTCTCGCCTCCTGAGAAGAAAAATGGAACAACAAGAAAAAGGGTGAGCTCAACTAGCCCAGTAAAGAATATTATGACTAAGATAATGTACAACAAATTATCCTTAGTCTTCAACAGGGAAAAATCTAATAGAATACAATAGACAACAAGTTGTAGATCAACAACTGCAACGGAAACAACAATTCATTAGAAGGGTTAAGTAGAGAATAAAATCTACTAACATCTATGAATTTAAAAGTCCATCATCAATATTTTATCCCTGTAACATCAATCAATATATATCTCAAATCAAATCTAATATTCATCTTTGCACTACAGGCCAAAGATATTCATCAGTTGGTCATGTTCATCTAAACACCTGTTCATCTTTGCACTACGGCCAAAGATATTCATCAATTATTCATGTTCATCTCAACACCTGTACATCTTTGCACTACGGCCAAAGATATTCATCAATTATTCATGTTCATCTCAACACCTGTACATCTTTGCACTACGGGCCAAAGATATTCATAATAAAATCAACCATCTTTGCACTACAGGCCAAAGATATTCAGTAACACCATCATTTAGAACTGAGGATGATGAACAATATTTTAAAGGAAACGAATCCAGTGAAACAAAATAACAACTATTAAGGATTCGTACTTTAAACAATCTGAGTTCAAAAATACTTCATAAATAATCATACTGAAGTAAAATTCAAGAATGATCAAAACATGGATACAATCAAAGCTAGTATCCAGAATAGATATTTTGGACAAAAAGAAGAAATTTCATTTTTCGGTGAATAATACCGTATTCGTGAATAGTAACTCCGACACCAAAAGATAGAAATTTCACAAAAAACATCATCACGTTTCGTGAATAGTAACTCGTGAATAGTAACTCATAAATAGTAACTCGTAAATAGTAACTCATGAATAGTAACCCCGACATGAAAAAGTTCCAAATTTGATAAAAAGTTCCAACCAACATTTCAACATAATGATATTGAAGAAATAATATCATTTTAGAAGAAAATAACATCCCTTACCTCGAAAGACAGTACTTCTAGTTGAAACACCGAATATAGGATATGACTTGAACTTGCACCGTATAGCAATACTCAAAGTATACTCAAAATACTCACAAGAATACGCTCGATAATATAGAGAGAGAAAACTTCAGTTTCTGGTGTGATTTTCAATTCTAACCTAAGCACCCTATTTATAGGAAATTGCTTAGAACACCAAAGCAGAAAATTTAATAAAATATTATATATTTTTTAAAAATTCTACGCCCACTCTTCAAATCTGATTTTCAGCCATTGAACACATGCTCCCTTCTAGAAAAATAAATAAAAAACGTTTTTATTATTTAAAATAATTAAAACTTCCAAAAAATCAATTATTTCGGAGCTTCGAAACTTCAATAATTCATAATAAATAGCCCTTTATGTCAGAAAATTCGAATCTCGTGAGTTTTTATAGGAAATTCAATTCTCTACAACTTTGCAGAAGGAAATTTTTCTAAATTCCAAACAGAAATTGACCAAAATCCATAAACGGACGATTTTACAAACTATAATCAAATTTCAGTCAATAATTGTGTCCACCAACACACAAAATATGTGTTAAACATTTAATGGCACAAAAATACTCTTCCTCCTCATATACTCATATATCCCACATTCATTATAAAAATATCACCGTTAATATATTATTAAAATAATATATTTAAATGAATTATTTTATCAGAAAAAGATAAAATATTAATTTTCAACAATTGTCACAATAAAAATTTTCTCCATCTATATCCACATAAAATCAATATTTTTCTCATCATATAAATCAATAATTAATTATTCACAAATAATATTACAGAATCACAGTACTAGCAACCAGGCCGTTCCCAGGAAAGAGGGGGCTTTCCAATAAGAATTTCTCCTTACTGGCGCGCAATTAGGTGACCAAACCTCTCCTTAGACAGAACTTTCTAAACATTGCCAATAATGTTATCAAATAATATTATTCAGATAATATGAATTATTGCTTCGATAATGGAAAATACTGTGCAATGACAATTTATTAAAACAACAGTAATATAAAATATTAATGCAGCAATTATTGAATCAATAACATAAAATACTGAACAGTAATTACTGTAACAATTATTGAGTAGTGCCTTCTTACGTAAGAATCAATAATTGGTACAATACCGTGTGCTACTGTGCAACAACGCGTATTACTGTGTTTTAACCACTGGGTATTCCAACAGTATTAACGGTAACAACTACGCCGTTATTTATAAACAACTTATATTTGTCGTTTTTTTCATCCAATCGCTTTCCGTTATGGGGCCCACAAAAGATTGCGCCGTCGTACGAATATTCCCCGACAGGTAGAATATTCCACGACCAAACGAATATTCTCCGACAACAATAACCACCTGCTTATTTAAAATATTTGCGCAGTTTACCCATAACTAACCACATTAATCAAATCAACCCTTACTATTTGAAAATAATAAATAAATGAAATTCCTTTTTATTTAAAAATTTTCGGGGTCTTACAATTATGTGTCGGCAAAAAAATATATTCAATTTGCTTCGATTTTTTTTTGTTTTAAAACTTTTTAAATAATTTTTTGTATTTTTTTTCTCATATTTTCTTTACTGTTTTTTGCCTAGAAGTTCTTATAGTTTATGGTGTTAGATCAATTTTTTTTAAAAAATATTGTTACCTATCGTACCTCCACATTCTTTTTGTAAGTATATTAATAAAATTCTAATATTTTACTCATTTTACCTCTCATTTTAATAGAAAAATAGAGCGAATAGTATAAATTAATTTTTTACATGAAGTTTAATTTAGGGTACTTTTAACAAAAAATAAATTTTATGATGCAAATCAATTTTAGCCTAAATTATAGGGTATAACTTGTAATTTAGGTGAACTATTGGACTACTAATTCAAAATACAAAAAGTTAGTATGTATAATTAAGAGTTGCTTGCAAATTAACCAAATATTAATAAAATACCTAATTTTTATAACATTTATTTAATTTATAGCAAAAAAAAGGAAACATTCTTATCAAAAAAAACTAAATATGAAATATTCTATAGCTTTAAGTTTGATTATTTACACAGTGAGTTACACAAAAATATTGACTATCAATATTTTTCTTGATGTTAAAGCAAGGTTGTTATACTCATTAATTTAACTTATCAACTAAAAGACACTTTTAGACTTTAAAAAAATTAAACTTAATAAAAAATTTATACTTATTTAGCCTTATGTACATACTATATGTTATACAAAAAATATTTTTATATATATAAGAGCTAATTACATTTTTGTTGAACCAAGTATCATTAAATTTATAATTCGACCTCCGAAATATATGGGCTTACAATTTACCACATAAAATATCTAATTTCATACAATGTAGTCCCAAATTTAGATTATGGTCAAAATTGGCCGGAATACCCGACTCGTCCATCCGATTAGGTCTTTGTCTGTTTTATCGTTTGAATATAAAAATATACGGATCGACTTAATTTTAAAAGAATACTTACTAATACTATATATATTTAAAAAACGGTATTATTTATCAAATTTCTTTTGAGGATTATTTCCCTTTTCCTTTCCATCTTCAATCCCTTTTCAGCTTTGACCAATCAATTTGTGTTGCGCTGAATAAGCAAATCCCAACAAAATCGTTTATGTAGATCTGTAGTCATATGGAGCTTCAGATCGCAAGTGTTCGTGGGGTGGGGTGGGGTGGGGGATTACTATATACTTTATTGAAACACCCCACCTCTTTGTTTGAACATTATACAAGTTCAAGAAATAGACTTGAAGAACAAACGGAGACAAAACATTGAATATGCTGGCTCCATTGACTATTATTTTAACTTAAAATAAAAAAAAATATTTTTCGGAAACAAGAGATATGTCTAAGTTTATATGACTGACCTTAATATGTTTAAAAAAGACTTTGACAAGTGTGAGGTAAGGTTAGTGAAATATTGTGTGTGTATCCTAAAGTAGTTGTAAAAGACATTGCTTTGTTTTAGGTTTGTGAAACTTGCCACAAATGTCTTTGTGAACTTCCCGAAGAACATACTCTGCTTCGGACGGAACCAAATATTTGAGCAATGGTGACGAAACAGGACCTTCAAAAAAGATTCTCATTAATGAGAACAAAATTGACACTCTTATACTTGATCTTCTTTAGCCGGCATCTGATCTGAAGGAAGGATACCATATGCTATCAAAGTTATAAGCATCCGTAGTAGCCAACTTCGATAATGCATCAGCAATGGAATTGTCATTGTGATCGACCCCTTGATAACCTGCTGTACTGATGTCCGAAATTGAATATCCATCTGCATGCAATGTCCACGAGCTCTGCTTCTGCTGAAGTACTGCAACGGCTTTGTCGGACTCTTCAGCTGCTTTTCATCTGAAGCTGCAACTTTAGACGGGCATCTCCGAAGACAAGTATCCACAGGGTGGTGTGCCCTCAGTGGATTCTCAGGAGTGTGGCTTCTAGGTCTGCTTCAACCATAATCCCGAAGACCAATAGGGCGGAGTACCCTCTTCGGTCAATCAGGAAAATGGCTGTTGGGACTTCATCTACTGTGCTTCAACCATAATCCCGAAGACCAATAGGGCGGAGTACCCTCTTCGGTCAATCAAGAAAATGGCTGTTGGGTCTTCATCTACTCTGCTTCGACCATAATCCCGAAGACTAATAGGGCGTAGTACCCTCTTCGGTCAATCAGGAAAATGGCTCTTTGGTCTTCTTTGGTCACGAGGATCACCTTGAGACATGTTCTCAAAGTGTATAGACTGCTTTCCAACTCACGGTTGTCCATCTTTAGGCGTACCACATCTTTCAGACTGGACATAATTGAACGTTTTTTCCCTCAGCTTGGCAATCCGAAGAATCGGCACAACTATATCCTTTCTCTGCTCAGCTACCTCCTCGCTCCGCTTAGCTACATCCTAGCTCCGCACAGCTACATCCTCGCTCCGCTCCAAGAGAACCTCCAAAGCTCAATCTGCTTCGTCCACCATCCTCATTTGCCTGATCACTTCGGTGCCGAGTTCTAGGCGGGGTGCCTTTTACTTGCCTTCGGCCATGATCATGCTCTTTGTCAGCAGCAAAGACCAACCATCTTCGGGCTTCGCCGTGGGCTCTCGAACGAGAACCCCCTGATTTGTGCCATAACTTCCGATGTAGAACAACTGGAAATATTGTGATTGATAACTCAAGAACACTAGAAAGCCCTCCTTTTAGTGCCAATGTTAACGCCAAGATCTTTTCCAACGTCCCAATCACGTAAGACGCCCTGATCCTGCACAGTAAACACGATAAGACACTAAAAGCTTGACGGCTGGACCGTCGGGGGATAGCTCAGGCGTGAGAGTCAGTATACGTGTTCACAAGGTTAACAATGGAGGATGTAATGTCTAGTGTATTGAGAGAGATAATAATTCTCAGTTGTGTGTCTGTGAATATGAATGTGAACGTACCTTTTTCTTGAAGACTTCCTTGCTATGATATACTACAAGACTTGATTTTCCGTGCCACTGACCCTCCTGACACCTGTTAATCCCATCCCCTCTGTCCACTACTGGCCAACTGTCCAATCCTTATTAATGCCATGTAAGATATCAGTCAGCCTTATCTTTGTCATCATCACCGGCTCAGAACCCAAGTGAAGATATTTAAATATATGATGGGTCGACCCACTGATTTGGTCCGATACTATAAAGACTTAACAAAGATAATAAAGTGACTAGGACCAATAATGTCAACACCCAATAGTGAAGACCCAATGGACTAACTGAATAAGTAGGCCCAATCCATTCGGCCCAATAGGAGAAATATCACGACTCAACATGCACCTTCTGAAAAAAAGACTAATGATTTTTTTTCTTCTAATTTTTGCCCGTTAAGACTTAAGAATGTGGTGTGAGAATACATAAAATGAATCAAACGGTTTAGACTTAATTCATACTCGTTCGATTTAAAATTCAATTTGAGCTCGACTCGAAAAATAAACGATTCAAATATGATTAAACTTTAAAGATTGAGAAATTATTTGAACCTCTTCAAATTGTAATTTTTATTGATAATCGGATCATATTCGTTAGAAAAGTTCAAACTGCTCGGCTCGATTCGAGATCGTACTCGACTCATTAGCTAAACGAGTCTCAACCAAACTTTATTTTATACTCGATAAATTTTATTACTCAATAATAAATAGTAGTGAGAAATAAAACGGTCCTCTTTAATTTCTTAAGCTACTTTGAATTTGGGTACCGTGGACAAGCATCAAATTATCAATATAAAAATATTTTAATGAGGTGTCATTAAAATAAAGTGTAAAATACACATATAAAGAAAGTAATGTAATGACATTTCATTAATAATTAACGTCATTATTCTTATTTGGCTTAAATATAAATAATTATCCTAAATTATTATCCTTTTTTCATTTTGGTAAATAACATTCCAGTTTTTTCAATCAGATCATTAAACTATCAATTTTTTTCACTTTCGTTCCATTGAACCTTTCACGCCATAAATTCATGATGTGACCCTGTTGACTAGGCTAATCAGTGTCTACGTGTAATTAAAAATTAGACTTAAATATAAATTAATACCTTGAACTATTGAACTTTTTCTACTTTGGTGATCGATATTTCAATTTTTTTCACTTTATTTCAATTGAAGTTAAAATCGTGTCAAAGAGGCAGTCGTGTCCAACAAAGATCAGAGTTTCTTTGTACAAGGAGTAATTTTGTAATTGTTTGAATATTATTTTAATAAAATAATTCTCCAATACCAATTGATATTAGACGTGAATTAGACCACTAAGTTAGAGGGTAGGGGGCCGAACCACGTAAAAATCTTGGAATGTTTACTATTCTGCATTTGAATATCTATCATACACATTTCCATATATTATTATGCTATACTCTTGTATATTAACACTAATTCAGATACCTAAGCAGACAAGGTATCATGTTTGAATAATTACTAAAGTAGAACTTAAGATAAAGCAAATAGGTCTTACATGTCTAGATTCATTATAAAGAAAATTTGAAAATTGTAATTGATATATAATTGGTTTAAGAATCAACACCTATTCAAACCCCTTCTAAATGTGCACATATAAAGTGTTAACGCCAAGATCTTCTGCCACGTCCCAATCACGTAAGACGCCCTGATCCTGCACAGTAAACACGAAAAACACCACAAGCTTGATGGCCGGACCGCCGGGGGATAGCTCAGGCGTGAGAGTGAGTAAACGTGTTCATAAGGTTAACAATGGAGGATGTAATGTCTAGTGTATTGAGAGAGATAAATATTCAGTTGTGTGTATGTGAATCTAAAGACGTACCTTTTTGTGAAGACTTCCTTGCTAGGTTATACTCTCTTTGCCCGGATTACTGTGCCACCCACTACTATCTGACACCCCCCCTGATCTGATGGGCTGTGCCGACTACATATAGTCTATCTACTCTTTTTGATCACTGTTTCTATCGCCGGCCGGCTATGATCCCATCCACATTAATGCATGACAGGTGTTTTAGTCAACCGTCATCCTTTTTCATCATTACAAGTCAAAGATAGAGGTATTAAAATATCTGACGGGTCGATCCAATGATTAAACCGATCTTAAAAGGATCCAACGAGGGTAATATAATGACTAGGCCCAACATCTTTAAGACTCAATAATAAGGACCCAATGAACAAATCAAATAAGCAAGCCCAATCTATTTGGCCTAAAGAGGGGAAATATCATGACCCAACATTGCCCCCTAGTTTTTTGTTGAACGGAACATTAAATAGAAAACTATAAATGGTCCATGATATTTTACTAAAGGTCCATAGTGAGAAGTGATCAAAATATACCCGTTTACGGTTCATAAGATGAAATGAGAAGAGAACGGAGGCCCAAATCAGAAAGGCCCTGCCTGATAAATATCTGGACCCGAAACCGGACGATTCCCATTCAAATTCTAAATCATTACTATCATTTAATGCGCCGACCTTGTTCACCGTGTAACTGTCAGTATAAAGGATAACTTTTATCAAATTTGACAGTTTTACCTTCCCATTTGAAATTCGAGCGCCTTTTGAGTTTTCTTCTCCTCTGAACTATTTATCCTCCTCTGTGAACTGTCAAAAATGGCTTCCCAAGATTATGAACAAAGTTCATCCCTGTTAGTAACACCGATCAACGCTGTTCCGTCAAACCTTAACCCTCGCGAAGGATCCTCGACCTTGAATCCCAAAGGAACGAAAATCGACATGAATCCTCCTCCAAAAGTCCCCAAAAGTTCTTCTTAATATTACAGGGATACGGATCATTCTCGCATGCCAACACTTCATCTATTGTCACTGAGGCTGAATTAAAGAGGATTCGATCTCGGTACCATATTCCGGATACTCACGCGGTTAGGGTTCCCATATCCGGTGAGAAAATGTATCAATGGCCAGAGAGTTGGACAGCCGTCCTGGTGACCTTGCTAGAGAAGGGGGTCCGTTTTCCTCTTTATGTTTTCATAGTGACTATACTGGGTTTCTTGGGCGTGGGGTTCACCCAATTGGTACCAAATTCTTATATTCATATTTTGGCCTTTGTTGCCTTCTGTCATGAGTTGGGCGTTGAACCTTCCCTCAACTTTTTCTTCAGAGTGTACAAGATCCTCCAATCCAGAGAGAAGGGGTTCAAGGCCCTTAGCAAACACTCTCCGAAGTCGGGAGAAAAGTTCGAGAGACGTTCATTGGTGAACACTCCTTCGAGCAATAGGGGATGGCACGAGAAGTGGTTCTTCGTCAAGGGCCCTGAAATATCTTCTCTACCGAACTGGGCCACTGATGAGAAGATCTCTGCTGACTTCGGAGATATTTCTGAAGAACGAGAAGTTGAGATGATGGAGCTTTTTGATAATTTTCCTAAGGAGGAGTGGAAGTATGGACTCCTCTCGAAGCAGGCATGGTTATATGATCATAAATATAAGTATCGATCTATTTTATACATGGATATTTGAAAAAGTTTTTATGATGTGGAATCTAACATAATACTGTTTATTTCGTGCAGTATCTTTGATCAGACCGAGCTCCTTAGAAATAAAGGAGTTCGAAGATTTTTTGTCTGGGAAATTTTCGGAAGTTGTGGATAGTCTATTAACAGAAGCTACCCCCGAAGCTGAACCAACCCTTGAAATACATACCGATGAATTTCGAGTAGAAGAAGCAGAAGTTGATGAGATTCCTGCACCGGAAGAGACCCTTCGTCCTCGCCAAAAAAAGAGGGCCATTAGAAAATCCAGATCAACACCTCTTCCCAACTCTTCTTATGCCGTCCCAGAAACTGAGCCAACCACCGAATCAATTCCCCGAAGAGGAGGCTTGCTTGATCGTCCCGATCGAAGAAGTATCCCCCGAACCATGAAATTAAAGACCAAGATAACCCCCTGACTGCCGAAGAACTCAGGGTGCCCCAATCCTCAATTATCCCACCCTTCGTGCCGCCTGTAGAAATACAAATTACCGAAGAAGGTGACCAGGACGAAACTGTTCCAATGCTATCCAAAAAGAGGAAGCGTACACCTGATAGCCATCCAAGTTCTGCCTCTACCCCATCTCCCCGAGAACCCACCCCCAATAAGTCTCCTTCTCCCGAAACTGTATATGCGGACCCCACCCCTCCCGAACAGCCAGCCCCTTCTCCCGAAAGACCGGGACCCTCTACCGAACAACCCGGTCCTTCAGGTCAGGGTTACCGTGTTGAGGCTATGGGGTCCCCGACTCTGTGGCCTAAATTCAATGCAAATTTTCCGTTCGATCTTTTCGAAGCCTTCGTCCGGAACGCTGATGACCACAGGTTCAGTGACCATATGGATGGAAATCTGCTTGACGAGGGGATGAGCTATCTGGCTAAGGTAAATAACAGTTTCTTTGTTTTCTATTTCTCTATTTTTGTTTAGATATCTGAACACTAATTTGAGCACTGTTGAACATATGCAGGCCAACACTGTCTTCGGACGTTTGCGTCTGAGGCACATAAATGGGGAGGCCGGGGAGGATTTCATAAGACAGGAGATAGACATACTGAGATCAACCTTGGCTCGAGAAAGATCTGATCGCGAAGACGCTCTTCATACCATCGACGGCCTTCAAAGAGACTTAGATCGGGCTAGGATGGATTTAAAGAAGTCTGACAATGAGCTAAAGGCCACAAGGAACGGGCTGGCTGCGTCCGAAGCCAATCAACAAGTTTTAACTGATATGAACGCCGACTTGGTTGAGGAAAACCTGCTCTTAAAGGCTAAAAATGAGGAGTTCACTTCAGCCAATTGAGGCTTGGCGATTCAACTAGGCGAGGCTCAGGCGAAGATCCAGGACGAGGAGCGAAGACATAAGTCCAAGCGCCACAAACTTTGTCATAAAATAAAAGAGCTTGAGGGATGGGGCCCTCTTCTGACCAAAGTGCTGCGAAAGCAGATTCAAACGGATTACAGGGATTCGGATGAACTTAATGCCGAGATTATGAAGGTATATTCAGAGGGGTATGAAGATTGCCAAGAGCGAGGTAAAAAAAATTATCTGCTGCTCAGTTGGATCCGGATCTTCTCAACTCCAAGGACGAAGGTGGTGCCTGAATGTCTTTCCTGTATTATTCTGTCTATGTAAAAATTTACTGTTTGTCTTTTGGATTGTTTGAAACTTTTTGTATGGATTTTAACAG
Source organism: Panax japonicus (assembly GCA_020205505.1). Lineage (NCBI taxonomy): Eukaryota > Viridiplantae > Streptophyta > Magnoliopsida > Apiales > Araliaceae > Panax > Panax japonicus. Next base: position 62,956,639 of record CM035092.1, read on the forward strand.
CGTTTCTATGTTTGTGTAATTAGTTAATGTTATGGATGAATCAAATGAATGAATGTTTTATTCTATTGATGAAGCTTCAACTTTTCTTGATTATGACTTCTATTTTGGTTAGTTTCTTGTCAATAATTTAGTATCAAGGAATTGAACTTCAAATAGTGAATCAGCTAAGGCGTATAACAGTTAATTTATGAAATGAAGTGAATTGAATTTTATGGACAATATTTAACTGAACTGAATTGAATGAACTGAACTTAACACTTAAATGAAATAAAGTAATATATACTCATCGGTACCGAAGTATGAGATCGGTCATGTGTGAGGTGAATTCGGCTGATCCTCTTTACACCATCAAAATCTTGCTTACCACTCGGGGTAAAACAAGTATATAAGGACCAAGATATAAGGATCAAGATATAAGGATCAAGATATAAGGACCAAGATATGAGGACCATTGATTTTACCGCCCTCGGTAAAAACAATATAGGATCATTGGATTTGTCTACCACGCTGGGTAACAAATAAATGGGCTGCCATCGAATGGCCAGCGAGTCCTACCATACCTCCTTACTTCATCGGACCATTGATTTTACCGCCCTTGATAAAAACAATATAGGATCATATGATTTGTCTACCACGCTGGGTAACAAATAAATGGGCTGCCATCGAATGGCCATCGAGTCCTACCATACCTCCTTACTTCATCGGACCATTGATTTTACTGCCCTCGGTAAAAACAATATAGGATCATAGGATTTGTCTACCACACTAGGTAATAAATAAATGGGCTGCCATCGAATGGCCAGCGAGTCCTACCATACCTCCTTACTTCATCGTCAACTTAGGACAAATAGGAACAGGATCAATTATGAAAAAGTGACTTTTTATTGATAACGAACAATTATGTACAGACTTCCGATAAATTGACTTGATCTCTATTAAAAATATTTCCGAAGCCTGCCAGCATGTCAAGTGTTCTTGATCTCGAAACCATCTAATGCCTTTAACCGATAAGTGCCTGGCTTTAATACTTCGATCACCTCATACGGCCCTTCGCAGTTCGACATTAACTTTCCCGTGTTTTGAGGCGTAGATGCTTCGACTTCTCTGAGGATGAAGTCCCCTACTTCGAATCTGCGAAGTTTGACCCCTTTGTTGTAATGCTTAGCAACTCTTCGTTGATAAGTGGCCAATTTGAGCAAAGCTACCTCTCTGACTTCTTCCAGCAGATCCAGATTGGCCTTCAATCCTTCGTCATTATAGATCTCTTTGAATTGACTGACCTGAAGACTTGGAGATCCAATTTTGACCGGGACAAAGGCATCAGTACCATAGGCCAGTCAAAAAGGTGAATCCCCTGTGGTGGTCCTCGGTGTAATCCGATAAGCCCACAACACGCTGAGTAGCTCTTCTGGCCATATTCCTTTAGCTTCATCCAGTCTGCGCTTGATTCCGTTCAGCAGCGTCCTGTTGGTCACCTCAACTTGCCCATTTGACTGTGGGTGAACCACTGAAGTCTTCTTATGCTGGATCCCCAGCTCCTTCAAAAATCCTTCAAATTTTGATCCCACGAACTGACGTCCGTTGTCCGATATCAACACTCTAGGAATCCCGAAGCGAAACACTACGGACTCTTTTATGAACTTCAAACACTCTTGTTCCATTATTAACCGAAGTGGCTTCGCATCTACCCACTTAGTCATATAATCAATAGCAACTATGACAAAGCTAACCTGACCTTTAGCTTTAGGCAACAGACCCAATATATCTATCCCCCAGACAGCGAAGGGTATATGAGATAAAATCAAATATAAGTCTTCTGGTGGCTGATGTGGGATCAGACTGTTAAGCTGGCATTTTTCACATCTCTTGACATACTTTGTAGCTTCCTTGAAAATTGTAGGCCAATAGTATCCCTGTCTAAGTACTTTATAAGCCAAAGACTTGGCAGCCATATGATCACCGTAAATACCCTCGTGAACCTCCTGAAGAGCATACTCGACCTCGGATGGAACCAGACACTTCAGCAATGGTGAGGAAAATGCCAATCGATAAAGATCCCCGTCAATAAGAACAAAATTGGCACTCTTGTACTTAATCTTCTTGGCCAACATCTGATCTAAAGGAAGGACGCCATCTACTAAATACTCGATGTAGGGAGTCATCCAGAAATTAGATCGCTCGATGCACATCACCGCTTCGTGCTGAACACTCGGCTGCTGCAAAACTTCTAAATAAACCGATCCATTAAAAACATCTGCATCCGTAGTGGCCATCTACGAAAGTGCATCAACAATAGAATTGTCGTTACGCTCTATGCACTGGAATTCATACGAAGCGAAATACTAAAGTCGGTCTTTTAATTCCACCAGATATTTGATCATCCGGGTCCCACGAGCTTCGTAATCTCCCGACAGCTATTTGACGACCAACTGAGAGTCACTGTAAATGATCATCTTCTGGACTTCTAGACTCTTTGCCAATCGAACACCTGCTAACACTGCTTCATACTCGGCTTCGTTGTTCGTCGCTTTAAACCCGAATCTGATGGCCAGCTGAATTTTGAATCCCTTCGGACTCGTTAAGATAATTCCTGCCCCACTAACAGTCACTGTAGAGGACCCATCTGCATATAGCGTCCAAGCATTCTGACCCTGTTGAAGAACTTCAACTGCTCGATCAGACGATTCAGCCTCTGGCAACTCGACATCTGCTTCGGTGAACGAACATTCCACCATAAAATCGGCCAAAGCTTGACCCTTGATAGCAGTTCGGGGATGGTATTCAATAAAAAATTGGGACAACTCCATAGTCCACGCTGCTAGTCTCCCTGAAAGCTCTGGTTTGCCCATCACCTTCTTCAATGGCTGATCCGTAAAGACGACCATGAGCCGACCTTGAAAATATTGCCGAAGCTTTTTACTAGCAATTATTAAAGCAAATACAAATTTCTCAATATTCGGGTACCTGGTTTCAGCATCTCGTAGGACGTGACTGACATAATAGACCGAATGCTACTTTCCACTGACCTCCCGAACCAGCACTGCTCCAACTGCCAACGAACTTGCTACAAGGTATAAATATAAGGTCTCTGCTGGGGTGGGATTCATCAATAAAGGAGTAGAAGACAGATAAGTCTTTATTCCCTGAAAGGCGTCTTCACACTCCGAAGTCCACTGGAACGTCTTAGCATTCTTCGGCCCCTTTAATGTCTCAAAGAAAGGAAGGCATCTCTCCGCAGATTTGGCGACGAACCTTCTTAAAGCCGCAATCCTACCAGTCAAAAGTTGGACGTCTTTGAACGACTGGGGAGTCTTCATGTCAAGAATGGGCCTGGATCTTCTCCGGGTTGGCCTCGATGCCCCTCTGACTAACCAGATACCCCAGAAACTTTCCTGCACCGAGGCCGAAAGTGCATTTGGCCGGATTGAGTCTCAGTTGACGATGTCGAACAGTCTGAAAGAATTCCTCCAGATCATCCAAATGATTCTGAACATGCATGCTCTTCATGATCATGCCATCCATATAGACCTCCATGTTCCTCCCTAGCTGCCTGTCGAAGATAAAGTTCATCATTCTCTGGTAGGTGGCTCCAGCGTTTATAAGGCCAAAAGTCATCTTCTTGTAGGCATACATCGAACGGTGTGTAATGAACGCTGTCTTTGGAATGTCCTCTTTGCACATGGATATTTGATGATAACCTGAAAAAGCATCCATAAAGCTTAGTAAAGCATACCCCGAAGTGGCATCGATGAGCTGATCGATATGGGGCAGAGGATAAAAGTCCTTCAGGCAAGCTTTATTGAGATAGGTGTAGTCGATGCAAGCTCGCCATTTTCCATTTTGTTTCTGCACCAACACTACATTCGCCATCCACTCTGGGTAATCAATTTCATAGATGAAGTCAGCAGCTAACAGCTTCGCAATCTCTTCAACGATGATCCTCTGTCGTTCTGGCACAAAGATCCGCCTTTTCTGCCGAACTGGCTTCTTCGAGGGATCTACATCCAGTCTATGCTTAGCTATCTTTCGGCTAACTACAGGCATATCCTGTGGTTCCCATGCAAAAATATCCGCATAGTATCGTAGGAGTTCCATAAGGCTTGTCCGAAGAGGCTCTGGTAGACCCGAACCGATCTTCACTATTTTGTCCGGTTTTTCGATGATCAACTCGATCTCTTCTGTCCCTCCTGTAGGAATTACCAATGGTTCCGAGCTGCTCTCAGTGAAGGGTTCGATTTCAATTGCCATTGTCTGTTTCTGTTTACTGACCCCCACTCAAGACAAAATAACAGCATTCCGATAACAGCGTCGAGCTAGATCCAAATCCCCTACCACCTCTCCTACTCCATGCGCCGAGGGGAATTTGATTTTGAAATTAGGGATGGAGGTCACAGCTTGGAGAGCTGTCAATGTAGGCCTTCCCAGTATGGCGTTGTAAGCCGATTCTACATGCACAACAAAGAATTTACACATTATTTCTACCTGCTGCGGTGCTGTGCCGAAGATAACTGGGAGTTTAATAGTGCCTGCAATTTTGACTGGATCGTTGCTGAAACCGTATAAAGGAGCCTCCTGCCCGACCTCTATTTTTTACCCATCAAGCTGCATCCTCTGATAGGCATGGGTATACAGAATATCCACCGAAGACCCGTTGTCTATCATCATGCGTTTCACATCCACCGAACCGACTTGTGCTGTGATCACCAATGCTCCTTCATGTGGATCGATGGGCTCCGAAGGATAATCTGCGTCCGTAAATGATATGAAGGTTCCTGGGAATGGTCTGTCGATTTTCATGGGAGCATCCGTCACAGACATAACCGAATCCAGGCGAGTCCTTCTCTTCTTCCCCGACATCTTTCCCACAGATACTCCGGTTATTACATCAATAACGTGCCTTGGTGGTGGTACTGGAGCATTTTGGATGGGTGGAACCATTTGAACCGTCTGAACAGTATGGTTGGTATTCTGCTGATCATGTTGTCCTTTCTCGGCCACATACTGAACCAACAAGTCGCTTTGTATCTTCTTCTCCACGAAATCCTTTAAATTGCAACACTCATTAGTGTCATGGCCTGCGGCTTGATGATAGCCACAATATTTACTAGAGTTGCCTTGTCCTGTCCTATAATTATCACGAGGTGACTCGAAAAAAGGTTGGTTTCTAATCTGATCCAAAATCACTAACCTGACTGTGTTTAGTTTGGTGTAAAACTTATTCACCTTCGGGGCAGAAACTGGTGGACGGCTGCTTCCTTGCCGCTAGGAGTTATTGTACTTCTTCGAGCTGCCCTCTGGCCGATCATTATACCCCCTCGTTCTCCTCTGATCACCTTCAGCCTTGGGAACTTCTATCTCCTTTAACTGGTCTGAAGGAGGACGCTTCAGGCTGTTCATATCCTCTTCTACAACAATATTACCTTTTGCCTTGTCGAAGGCTTCTGTTAGGATTTTCGGGTGGTGGAACATCAACTTCTTCACCAACTTCTCGGACTTTACCAGATCCAGCCCGTTCTGGAAAAAACCTATGACCAACCGCTTCTCTGAACCTCTTTACATACTGGCCTAAAGATTCGCTGGCGAACTGCCAGATCTGTGCCAGAGAACCCGTGGGCTTTCCCCTTCTTCGGTTACTCCCGAAACGGGCATGGAACTTATCACAAATTTCGGTCTAAGAGGATATCGAATCTGATGGCAAAGTCCCCATCCACTGTCTCGCATCTTTTCTCAGTGTCGTGACAAAAGTGTGGCACTTGGCAGCATCAGTAAAGTCATAATAGTTCATCAGCTGGTCGAACACCTGACTATGATTATAAGGGTCTCCGAACCCATTATAACTCTCCATTCGAGGTAATTTTTTGGTGATATCTGTCTTCTCCTTGAGAATATCTGAGGAAAAAGGGAATGCCTTCTTTCCCGGAGTGTCCTTTACCTGCAGGACCTCAGCCAGTTGCTTTCGGAGCTCTTTCAACTCCTTCACCAGAAAATCAACACCTTCGAGTTGCGAGGAGACCTCTTTCTCATGAACGACGTTCTGCTTTTGTGTGGATCGACCTCCTCCTGCCCTTGAGGGGCTTCTTGATCTACTCTGAAGTACAAATCTTTTCTCATGATGAGAATGGTCATGCTGATACTCTCTTCTTCTGGTTTCTGGCATGGCCTCCCTCGAAGTGCTTCTCCTTCTGTCGTCGTCTCGATGCTGAGAACCAACGACCATCAGTGCTTTCTTCGAGGCCACGGGAGTTCTGCTCCTCGATCTCCTCCTACCGTGAGAACGATCCCTAGACACATGTGCAGAATGCTTCGGCTCCTTTCCGTCTAGCCGTGACATCTCTTTATGCTTACTCCGCCTTTTGGACTAAACATGGCTAAATGCTTCGTCCCTTAATTCCGCCACCCGAAGCATCTGTTCGGCTATATCTTCTCTTTGTTTCAACAGAACCTCCAAGGCTTTATCTGCTTCGTCTGCCATCTTCGCCAACTTGGCAGCTCTGTCCTCCTGACCACTTCGATGATGAGTCTTGGTCGGTGAGCCTTCCTCCCACCCTCGACCATGATCACGCTCCTTATCCGCATTAAAAACCAACCTTCGTCTGGCCCCACCATGGATCTTCGGACGGAGATCTCCTGAATTATGCTTGGAGGTCGTGCTCTCATGAGCACTTTTAGAAGGACCCAGACGATCCTTTACCGAAACACGAGGCAGGGAGGAGCTAACAGCCATCGCCTTCCCTTCTGGCGTACCATCTCTACTCCTCACCATCTTCCGAAGTAGGTTAAACGATTGTGATTGAAAATTTTAACGACACTAGAACTCAGCCCTCCTTCTAGCGCCAATGTTAATGCCAAGATCTTCTGCCATGTCCCAATCACGTAAGACGCCCTGATCCTGCACAGTAAACACGAAAAACACCACAAGCTTGACGGCCGGACTGCCTGGGGATAGCTCAGGCGTGAGAGTGAGTAAACGTGTTCACAAGGTTAACAATGGAGGATGTAATGTCTAGTGTATTGAGAGAGATAAATATTCAGTTGTGTATGTGAATATGAAGACGTACCTTTTTGTGAAGACTTCCTTGCTAGGTTATACTCTCTTTGCCCGGATTACTGTGCCACCCACTACTATCTGACACACCCCCTGATCTGATGGGCTGTACCGACTACATATAGTCTATCTACTCTTTCCAATCACTGTTTCTATCGCCGGCCGGCTATGATCCTATCCACATTAATGCTTGGCAGGTGTTTTAGTCAACCGTCATCCTTTTTCATCATTACAAGTCAAAGATAGAGGTATTAAAATATCTGATGGGTCGATCCAATGATTAACCCGATCTTAAAAGGATCCAACGGGAGTAATATAATGACTAGGCCCAACATCTTTAACACTCAATAATAAGGACCCAATGAACAAATCAAATAAGCAAGCCCAATCTATTTGGCCCAAAGAGGGGAAATATCATGACCCAACATAAAGAATTACAGTGTACATTTAACTAGTAATTATTAACCAAGTTAGTATTTATCATTTTATTTACTAAACTATAGGATTTTATGTCAATTTTGAGTTTTGAAATGATTTAATATGACTTAAAAATTTAATAAAAATTTTATATTTTTTGAAAAAAATAATATTTAATTATTATTACTAGTGTACACATACACACGCGATGCACATGATAATTTCTTATTAGTAAATATGTTTGAAATTTAAATTTTAACTATTAATAAGAACTAGAATATGAAGGCTGAAAAGAGAAAATAAGGAGGGCCATTGGTAGAGATAAAAAATTGAAATAACTGTTAATAATTTAAAATTGTTACTATAATGTATTACACACTTACCCCAATTTTAATCGCTTTTCATTCCCTTTCCCTTTATAAAAAAGGTAGATAATATTAGGATTAAGCATTCAATTACAACTTGTTATCAAAAATAAGTGGAAACTATATATATATATATATATATATATATATATATATATATATATATATATATATATATATATATATATATATATAACTTAGCTTTTGTACACCAAAAAAGCAGTGTGTCAAGGCTAGTACTTGATATTATGTTCTTAAGATAATTATGTCCTCCTTACGGTGCTCAGAGTTGATAACACTTATCTCCAGAACACAATGACAACAAATATTATAGTAGCACTCCAAATAATATATTCAAAAAACCAAGATTATAACTATCAGAATTCTCTCTAAATGAACTATGAAATCAATACTAGAAACTAGAATGATAATGCTTGAATTGAATGATTGAAGTGGCTGCCTCTTGTAGGAGGGGTTAGTGACTGATCAGAAGAGACACAACCCCTTGCAAAAGCACTATTAAGCCAAAACGACGTAGTTTTACGGTGTAGTAAAAAAGGTGCAGTAGAAAAGGTGCATACATTGGACCATAAAACAACGTAGTTTTATCCTTAGCAGAACAAAAACGACATAGTTTTAGGCTTAGTAGAAATTTGTTCAGGTAAAAACAACGTAGTTTTGGAGCGTCCGTTAAGACAAATAGTGCTTCCCAAAATGATGCTGTATTGACACATCCGTTCTGCAGATATCGCTTCCCAAAATGACACAATTTTGATAATAAATGATATTTATTAAAATGACACAGTTTTTATAATGGAACTAAAATAAATTTAAAATTAAATTTTGTTAAAAAATTATATATAAGTACCCAGACCTACGTGCCCTGTGCCACGAGCCCGAGCCAGGACAGACCAGTTAGTCGGCGACACGCGCGTGTGGGTTCGAACCAAGTCTTGGCTAAGTCCTCTCCCTTTCAAAAATATGGGATGCCCCTTGGGGCCCAAACCCAGGAGCAACTTTCTTGTATATAAACACATTAAACTTTTACTTCTTAACCATTGTAGGACTTAGCTTCCCATAATTATTTATTATTATTTTCAAGGGTGATCTTAGGGAGTTAATATTTTATTCATTACTCTATGGATTTGAGCTTTCAAATACCTAATTTAATCTACTCATGAAGTATAACACATTGATATGTGGATTCACTTTAAATAATTATTAAAACCCACTTTAATTTTGGCTCAAATTCTAACAGTCCCCCACATGAATGATATTGACTGCCAGCCTTATGCAAATGTTATCCAGACTCTGAGAGAGAAACAGAATTAAAAATCATCTGTATCGAGAAAGGTGGCTTTTGGCTTTGAACCTTCCCTTGTGAAAGATTATCGGGTTTATTGGTTGTCTAGTGAACGTGATGTCTTGAGTTGTCTAGCTGTTTATGTAAATTGAGACAATAGTAATTCACACAGAATCTTTCTAGACATTATTTGGTTCTCATGATTTTGTTCATTTTGACCCATAAAAATCCCAAATTCATGAGTGCTTTAGAGAAGTATAGCCTTATCCTTCTCATAGAATTAACCCAGTTCACACTCACATAGACGATTCTTAATAAGAGTATCCTGTCAGACTCCACTTGTTTATCAAGATTTAAGAATCATTAAATGTATAGCTTATCCTAAAACTGCTACATGTATCACTATCTTGTATCATAGGAATGAGTAGAAGAAATTAATTTCTTCATAGTGATATAGTTGAATCATTTACAATTTAGTTGTCCCTTTGAACCTAGATCTTGTGATCTCCAGTCAACTAGTTGGGTTTCCATTATGATGATCCTTGTTTATAGGCTTTAAACTCATTCCCCTAGAAGTTATTTTTACTTGCTCTCTAGTCAAACCTTTAGTCAACGGATTCGATATATTTTCTTTCGACTTTATGTACGCAATAGACATAATGCCATTAGAGAGCAATTGTTTTATGGTATTGTGTCTACAATGAATATGTCTAAACTTACCATTATATATGTGACTCTGTACCCTTCCAATTGTTGATTGACTATCATAATGGATACAACAAATAGGTGGCACATGTTAAGGTCACATAGAAATATCTTCTAAAAAGTGACGAAGTCACTCAACTTCTTCTCCAGCCTTATCCAATGCAACAAACTCAGATTCCATCGTTGATCGAGCAATACATATTTGTTTAGAAGATTTCCATAATACTACTCCTCCACCTAGTGTAAACACAAAATCACTTGTGGATTTAGAGTATTTTCTATCTGATATCTAGTTCGCAACAGTATCCTTCGAGTATTGTTGGATATCTTGAGTAATGCAATCTAAAGTTTTGAGTGTATTTTAAATACCTTAAAACTCTTATAATCGCTTTCAAGTAATTTTGTCCTAGATTACTTGTAAATTTACTCAATTTATTGATAGCATATGCTATGTCAGGACGTGTACAATTCATTACATACATCAGGCTTCCAATTATTTGTGCATACTCAACTTGTGATATGCTATCTCCTTTATTTTTAAACAAGTGTAGATTTATATCTACCAGTGTTCCCACAGGTTACAATCATATTGATTGAATTTTCTGAGTATTTTTTCAATATAGTGTGATTGTGATAACACTAACCCATATGATGTTTTAGAAATTTTAATTCCTAATATTACATCAGCAACACCCATATCTTTCATGTCAAACATATTATTTAACATTCTCTTGTTAGTTTTAATGATTTCATTATTACTAACCATAATGAGCATACCATCTACATAAAGATAAATAATAACGTACCTTTTCTCAGTGTCCTTGACATACGCACATTTGTCATACTCATTTATCTTGAAACCATTTGACAACATTGCATTGTAGATTTTTTTCATGTCATTGTTTATGAAACAACCCGGGTCAAATCCCGAGTCCGGAACAAATCTTGGGTCAAATCCCAAGTCCGAATCGAATCAAATCCATCCAAATAAGGCCTCAAACCACTGGCCCAATAGTATCTTCTTGGGTCATCTAGCCCACCACAGGCTCCCAAAAGGTCATGACTTGAAGGTACTATTGGTAGTAACTTAATTCCTTATATGCACACAAATTTTTCCCCTATCTTTCGATGTGGGACTGGGGTGTTACAAACTCCCCCACTTAAATTTCTGACGTCCCCATCAGAACCGATCACACACACGGCCCAAAGATCTTTTGCCTCTCTAGCCATTGTGGGATAATACCGCCAGCCTTCGTGTCCCCACCTCCGGCAACCCGATCGGATAACCCGACCCGAGCTTTCGAGAGTCGGCTCTGATACCATATCTAACAACCCGGGTCAAATCCCGAGTCCGGAACAAATCTTGGGTCAAATCCCAAGTCCGAATCGAATCAAATCCATCCAAATAAGGCCTCAAACCACTGGCCCAATAGTATCTTCTTGGGTCATCTAGCCCACCATAGGCTCCCAAAAGGTCATGACTTGAAGGTACTATTGGTAGTAACTTAATTCCTTATATGCACACAAATTTTTCCCATATCTTTCGATGTGGGACTGGGGTGTTACAGTTTAGGTGCTTGTTTTAATCCATAAATGAAAAAATGAATGAAAACTATATATATATAACTTATCAGTTGTACACCAAAAAATTAGTTGTCAAGGCTAGTACTTGATACTATATCCTTAACATAATTATGCCCTCTATACGGTGCTCAGAGTTGATAACACTTATCTCTCATGATACAGTGACAACATATACTATAGTAGCACTCCAAATAGTATATTTAATGAACCAAGATTATAATGTTCAGAACTCTCTCTCTAAATGAACTATGAAATTAATACTAGAAACTAGACTTTTGAATGCTTGAATTGAATTATTGAAATAGCTGCCCCTTGTCTATTTATAGGAGGGGTTAATGACTGATCAGAAGGGACACAACCCCTTGAAAAGACACTATTAAGCTAAAACGACGTAGTTTTAAGGCGTAGTAGAAAAGGTGAGTCCGTTCAGACCATAAAACGATGTAGCTTTAGCCTTAGCAGAACATAAACGACATAGTTTTAGGATTCATAGAAAGGGGCGCGTCTATTCAGGTAAAAACGACGTAGTTTTGGGACCAGACAGATAGAGCTTCCCAAAATGATGTAATATTAACGTATCCATTCGACAGATATGTGACGCCCCCAAAATAGGTCCACACAACCCATTCTGAGTCGCCAGATATCACACTACAGAAATCAAATACAAACTTAATTAATACAACTGTTGAACTGTCATGCAAAATATGACAACACATAAGCTGTGAGTTTTAATACAATATTATCTTCTAGACAGTATCCAAACTAAAATGGAGTCCTCATTACAATTATTATCACACTATTTTACAAAATAGTGAGGACTACTAAGAACCATCTTGGACCATCACTCCGTTCCCCGACTAGTCCCGACTACGTTCTCATTTCCTGAAGAGAACAATGAAAGCAAAGGGTGAGCTCAACTAGCGCAGTACAGAATAATATGACTAAGATAATTCATTTATCAATAGCCTTCATCAGAATAAATTATAGATTTAGAACATATGGTAGATAATAAAAGTTTTCAACCATAATTGCAGCGGAATCAACAATCCATTAGAAGAGTTAAGTAGAACATAATGTCTACTATCTCCTCTAAATTAAAATTCCATCGTTAATATTTCATTCCTGTAATACTCATCAACAGTCCTTTGTTGTACCCAAGATAAAGGGAACTTGCATCACATGTCTTCACCTGAACCACTAAAGATTATAGTTAAACTCGCAATTCATATTTATAATCATGTAATTCAACAGTTTCTCCTTGCCACAAAGGCTTAATAGAACGTTTACTCAATATCCTTACCCCAAAGGCTAAGGATAGTTAAATGTAATAACAATGATCATACCAATCAGTTGTCTATCTTTGCACAACGGGCCAAAGATATTCATCTATAAAATCAATGGTCATGATCATACCAATCAATTATCTTTCAGTGCACTACGGCCAAAGACATACAACTGTTAACTAATGGTCATGATCCTGCCAATAAAATCATCGAATTATCCATGCACTACGGGCCAAGGATATTCGTTAGTATCACTAGTGGTCATGATCATGTCATACACCTGTCCATCTTTGCACTACGGGCCAAAGCTATCAATCAACAGTTCGTCTTTGCACGTAAGCCAAAGATATACAACCATAAAACCAATAATCAACAGTCCATCTTTGCACGTAAGCCAAAGATATACAACTGTAAAACCAATAATCAACAGTCCATCTATGAACTACGGGCCAAAGATGACTTTCGTTACAATATAAGCATGAGGATGATGACAATGATATAAGCATCAATCAAACGAAATCAAGGATAAATATTAAAGACTTTAAATTTATCCAGAGTTTAAAAATATCTAAATTGTCAACATGATACTGCTTTGTGGAGTAAAATTCAAGAATAATATTCATGTATCAAAAATAATTTGAAAGGAAAAGAAACAAATTTTCGAGTGAATAGTACCCCGTAAATAGTACTTCGGGAATAGTACCTCATAAATAGTACCTCAGCATGAAAAGTGCCCCAAATACCCGAGTGAATAATATTTGAGTGAATAGTAACTAGGTGAATAGTAACCTGTGAATAGTAATTCATGAAGTACCCCGACATAAAAAGTTCCCCAAATACCCGAGTGAATAATATTTAAGTGACTAGTAATCAAGTAAATAGTAACCCGTGAATAGTACCCCAACATGAAAAGTTTCCCAAATACCCGAGTGAATAATATTATAATGAATAGTAATTGGGTTAATAGTAACCCGTGAATAGTATCCCGGGTGAAAATATTGATATTTAATAAGAAAGTTTAGATCAATATTCCAATAAAATGATACTGGATGAAGTACAAAACTCAAGGATATTCCACTAATTTCAAGGATTATCGAAGCAATACTTACCATAGTAATTTTAGATTTAAGAATATGAAAAGAAATAACATACGAAATTATAAATGGATTTTCACCTGTCATACGGTACGTAATCCACGTAGATAGGTTATTCCGACATATTAAAGGATGAATACGAAAAATAGTATTCCTTATGAATAAGAAAGAAATAATACCCCTTACGAATACAACAAATAATATCCCTTACCAAACGAAAATAACATCCCTTACCTTAGTAGAAGACTGGATACTGCAATAGTGAAGTAGCAGAATACTCTTCTTCTTTCTCTCTATAGTTTCTCTCTATATCTTATCTTGTGAGTCTTAGTGAATTGGTGAGAATGAAAAAAGAATTAAGCTTCTATTTATAAGAGAAATGACTAAATAGTAACAAATTCACGAACGGTCCAGATTGATTTACTATTAGAACGGACGATCCATATAAATTACTATTAAAATCACAACCGACAGTTCAGGTTGATTTACTTTTAAAACCATCATCGACGGTCCAGATTGATTTACTTTTAAAACCACCATCGATGGTCCAGATTGATTAACTATTAAAACCACCATCGATGGTCCAGATTGATTTACTATTAAAACCACCATCAACGGTTTAGATTGATTTACTATTGATACCACCACCAATGGTCCAGATTGATTTACTATTGAAACCACCACCAATGGTTCAGATTGATTTACTTAATACACTTTAGTATCCTTAAAGTTTTCCAAGTTTGCATTATTCCCCTTTAACTTTTGTAATTCACTTATCTTTAATAAACACATTTTTAATATTTCAACAATTATTCATCATTAATATTATAACTAGGTAAGAGGGGGCTTTCCGATAAAGATTTCTCCTTATTGGCGCGCAATTAGGTGACCAAACCTCTTTCCTCGACAGAACTTTTTAGACATTGTCAATAATGTAAATAATCATATGAATAAATGTGTTTTCTCAATTATTGATTTAATAATATAAAATATTATGCAGATGATACTGTGACAATAATTGAATCAAATAACGTGAGATACTATGCAACAATTACTGTAGCAATAATTGAGTAAACTTAGTGGCTTCTTACGTAAACATAAATAATCAATACCGTGTGCTACTATGCAATCAGGCGTAATACTGTATTTTTACCACCAGGTATTTCAACAGTTTAACGGTAAGACTTTTACCGTTATTTTTACAAAAAGTTATTTATGTCATTTTCTAACTCTGACTGTTATTCCATTGTGGGGTTCACCAATGATGGTGCCGTCGAACGAATATTCCCTGACGAAAGAATATTCCTTGACCAAATGAATATTCCCTGACACAACGAATATTTTATATCAACTTGCTTAATTGCAAAATTTTTAAATATCACCCTTAACTTTAACCTTTTATCAATTTAACCATTTACTAAATAAAATAATAATTATAAAAAAATTGAATACTTTCATTTCATAACATTCGGGGTCTCACAAGATAGCTAAATCTAAAGTTTTGATAATGAAACTAAAATAAAATTTAAACCTAGAGTTACGAGCCCGAGCCATGCCAAGCCTGTCGGTCGGTCGGCGACGTACGTGGGTTTGAACAAAGTTTTGGCTAGGTCCTCTCTCTTTCACAAAAATGGGGTGCCCCTTAGGGCCCAAAGCCCATATCAACTTTCTTGTATATAAACACATTAGACTTTTAGTTCTTAACCGATGTGGGATTTAGCTTCCCACAATTATTTATTATCATTTCCAAGTCTGATCTTTGGGAGTTACTCCATGGATTTGAGTTTTTAAATACTTAATTTAATCTACTCATGTAGTAAAATACATTGATATATGGATTCACTTTAAATAATTATTAAAATCCACTTTATTTTTGGACTCAAATTCTAACACAATCGAACTGAATTTGTCAATTCAATTACAATTGAATGCCGAAAATAAGCTATTTTAGGTAACCGAACAAAAATCAAAAATACTAAAATATCAAAAATACCAAATACCAAAATACTTGATTAACTATCCAGCTATTTTGGTAAATAACGAAACTAAATGAAAATTTAAAACAAAAAAATTATTTCTTAAATAGTTATTCATGTTAACCGAGCAAGTCAATTTACAAATTATTATTGTACCCGAATGTTGGAATATTATTCCAATTTTATAGAATGACCGGATAATTGAATACTCGAATTATCTTGGTTGACAAATACAATTTAATTTCGTTACTTGATTTTAATCGTTTTTGCTCAATCAACTATATAATTAAAAGCACAAGCATAGTTGTACTAATTTTTGGTTTACCTTTTTCTTTCATATTCAAATTAGTATAATTACTGTAAGACCCCAACTTTTATGAATAAAAATTTAATTATCTCAAAATATCTTTTTGAATAATAAGGTGTGTATTTGATATAATGTAATAGTTATGGGTAGTATTTACAAATTGTGCAAAATAGGCAAGTTGTCATAAAATATTCGTTTAGTCGGGGAATATTTGTTTTATCAGTGAATATTCGTACAACGACACAAGCATTGGTGGACCCCACAACAAAATTATGGTCGGAGTTAGAAAACGACAGAAATATCTTTTTATAAAAATAACGGCAAAAGTAATACAATTAACTGTTGAAAAACTCGGTGATAAAAGTACAATAATACGCGTTGTTGCATAGTAACACATGGTATTGTACAATATCTTTGATTATTGATGCATACGTGAGAAGTCACTCAATTTTATTCAATTATTGACACAATAATTACTGCATAGTATCTCACATTATTGATTCAATTATTGTCACAATATTTTATATTATTAAATCAATAATTGAGATGACAAAGTTATTCATATTATTATTTACATTATTGACAATGTCTAGAAAGTTATGTCGAGGAAAGTGGTTTGGTCATCTAATTGCGCGCCAATAAGAAGAAATCCTTATCGGAAATCCCCCTCTTACCTAGAAATGATCTGGTTGTTAACATCGTGAGTTATAATATTAATGATGAATAAATATTGTTAAAAATGTGTTTTGTGAAGCCAAGTGAGTTGAGATAAATAGAGCGTTTTTTATTGAAGTATTTGTTGTAAATTTTGTTTATTATATGGACCCCACTTACTCATTTTTCAAAATCATCTGTAGAAAGTTATCTCTGTTTTGTTTTATTACTTATATATACATATATATAAAGTATATATATATATATATATATATATATATATATATATATATATATATATATATATATATATATGTACGTATTATATATATAAATTGTGTGATGTGTGTGTGGTGTGTGTGTGGAGTGTGTGTTAGGGTGTGTGTTTGTGTTGGAAGGTAATATATATAGGGAAATGATCCATAGAATACGTTAGCCAGAGAGACTGTTTCAACTAACGCTCATCCAGCCGTCCAAAATTAGAGTGAATAGCTGAGATGAGGGCCCAACCGCTACTCCCTCTAGCGGCTAGTCAATACGACCGTATTTTGACTGGCCGCTAGAGGGAGTAGCGGCCAACAAAAAAAAATTTGGGTTTAATTATATGATTATCCTCAGACATACTACTTATTAATCAGTAAAATAAAATAATAAAAAATTATAAGTATAATCAGTAATTATCCTTATACTTATTAATAAAATAAGTATGTATAAGAATAATTAATAATTATCGTCTTATGATTTTTAATTATAAATAGGAAATAATGAATGAATTTATATTATATTCCTACTCAAATATATAAACTCAATCACTATTTCCTATTTATAATTAAAAATCATAAGACATTTTTTATTATTTTATTTTACTGATTAATAAGTAATATGTATAAGGATAATCTATTAATAAGTATAAGGATAAGTATAAAGATAATTACTGATTATCCTTATAATTTTTTATTATTTTATTTTACTGATTAATAAGTAGTGTGTACGAGGATAATCAGTAATTAAGCCAAATTTTTTTTGTTGGCCGCTACTCCCTCTAGCGGCCAGTCAAAACACGGTCGTTTTGACTGGCTGCTAGAGGGAGTAGCGGCCAACAAAAAAATTTTTCTGGCCGCTAGAGGGAGTAGCGGTTGGACCCTCATCTCAGCCATTCACTCTAATTTTGGATGGCTGGATGAGCGTTAGTTGAAATAGTTCCTCTGACTAACATATTCTATGGATCATTTCCCATATATATATATATATATATAAGTTTTGTTTTTTTATGTAAAATAGAATATATTATATTTTATTATGCATAGTACTGCATAATGTGTGCATAGTGCTGCATAGTGCATCATTGTAAATCAGAAATTTTTTTAGCCGAACAAATTCGGTGCCCGTGGTGGTTTTACTCTGCGTCCGTGATTTTATTTTCTAAATAGTATCCTTCCATTCTCCTATAAATTGAATACTTAGTTTAGAATTGAAAATCACACCAGAATCAGAGAATTCTTCTTCTATAATATTGAGTGTATTTCTTTAGAGTTTAAGGAAGCTTTGAGTGTAGAAAATAGTGCAAGTTTTCTTCAAGAATATCTCTGCCCTACCAGTCAAAAATTCTCTCTTTTTAAGGTAAGCGATATTATTTTTGTTCAATATTCGTAAGAAATAATATTTTCTTCCATAGAGAGATTTTTTTATGAAGTATTTTTTGTAAATTTGGTTTATTACATGTACCCTCACTTATTCATTATATATATATATATATATATATATATATATATATATATATATATATATATATATATATGTGTGTGTGTGTGTGATGTGTGTGAGTGTGGTGTGTGCATGTGAATGTGTGGGTGTGTGTGAATGCCGTATAAGGCAGGGGTGTGTGTGTGTATATATATATATATATATTGTAAGTGTAAACACTTGAAATTTTTGCATTCCTGTTACTAACCTTGCAGGAGGGCAAAATCGTCTTCCACAGATAACCATAGAAGTCAAATCAGCTCAATCCAGAGACAACTCCGGGATACTCAGTTTTTAATCTTGGAGACAACCCCGAAATACTCAGTTCCAGTCCCGGAGACAACCCCGGGATTTTAATTTCAACATCGGAGACAACCTCAAGGAATGCAATGGTAGTTCTGGAGATAACCCCGGAAGAGTCCGTTCTAACCCCAGAAGTCAATTCCAACATCAGAGATAACCCCGAGACACTTAATTTCAACCCCGGAGAAAACCTCAAGAGGTCAGGCACTCCTCAGAGACAACCCTGAGGACATTCGGTACTCACAATAGTCCAATCTCAGAGATAACCCTGAGCAACGACTGCTAAATCAGCCCAAAGCCAGAGATAACCTTGGTGAGGGGGAAAAATTGTCATTTTTCCACCTCGATCCTACATTCACGCCATCTCAACAATAGTTCAACCCACATTCTACACAGAAGTGTCCTACAAGAACCATAGCTCAAATCCCAAGTGACTACTACATAAGACAGTACACCAGATAGAATTTGAAGACTTGAAGATATGGTTATGGACCCATCTTCCCGGCTTCATACAACTTCTTATCCCATGTCATTGTGTTCGACAGCAGCATTCTGAAAAGGTATTATACGCCTTAATCGGATGCCCGAATTGAAAGTTATGAAGGTTCGAGCGGACAACGCATTGCATGCATACACGTATTTTGAGGCGATAGGGCCCACAGAGCCCGGGGCACCTTGGGGAGCCGCAGGTGGACCTGAGGCTCCCCCTCTATAAGTAGAGGGGTTGGGGTGGCCATTTTAAGTAGAGAAAGGTGAGAAAGCCCTATCCATTTTGCTCTGTACACACTTTAAACTGAGTGTTTTCTCTTTCCAAACACCCGTGAGCTTGTGTTTTGCTATATTTTACCTTTGGAAACCGAGTATTCATTCATTTAAATCTATCTAAAGTCTTCTTGATAGCCCACTGTAAGATATCTCAAATTTCTTAAAGTCTTTCTCCACTTACATCCACACATACTTATTCACGTTGAGAGTCGTGTTGTGTGCGTATGCCCAGATCGTCGATCTGTGACTTTTACTGCTTATATATATATATATATATATATATATATATATATATATATATATATATATATATATATATATATATATATGTATATCTCCTCTTATCAAACTCTGTTTGATTGAGTCTGGATATAAACATCCGGTGCGTTTACTGCTTATATATATAAATACTTATATATATATATATAAATACTTATATATATATATATATATATATATATATATATATATATATATATATATATATATATATATATATATATATATTTACATTCTGTCAGACCTGGAGATCACTTCGTGGCCATTTACTGCTTATATATATATATTTACATTCACGTCCTGCATGGAGTTTACTTCGTGGAAGTTGATTGTTCATATATATATATATATATATATATATATATATATATATATATATATATATATATACAGCTTATATATATATATAACTGTTTACAGCTTTTGTACATACTGTATCATCATGTGAGCCTAGGAATCATGTGAACACAACTTCAATTCTTGAATCTAGATTCCCATAATGGACATTTTCAGCTGCAACCAGCTTGCAAATTATTCACGGTGTCTAAATTTCCTTATACGGCTTTCATTCCCATAAGGAATTCAGTACCGTTATGTATCTTATTTTCTCGAAAATGCTTCACATCTCGAAAATAATTAAAACAATCAAAGTCGAATACTTAATAAAATGGAAGTATCAAATGCCTCAATTACTATTGATTATAAGGGTTTGAAAACCTGTTTTACAAAACATCACTGCTATATCTCGTTAAAATTAAACTTTTATACAAAATTCAAACCCTTTGTATATAGGTGCAAATGAGGCATAACACTACTTCCAGATAATTGCACATTGACCTACACACACACAATCAGATAAAATTTTAAATTGAAAAGTGGCGGTAACCGTGTCACCTCGGAAGTCGGGGGGGTGCCTAACACCTTCTTTTAGACCCCAACTTTTATGAATAAAGATTAATTTTTCTCGAAATATATTTTTGAATATTATGGTGTGGATTTGATATAATATTATAGTTGTGGGTAATATTTATAAAGTTTCCAACGTAAGCAAGTTGTCATAAAATATTCGATTGGTAGGAGAATATTCGTTTTATCAGGGAATATTTGTACGTCGGCACAATCATTGGTGGACCCACAACAGAATTACTGTCAGAGTTAGAAAATGACAGAATATCTTTTTATAAAAATAACGACGAAAGTTTCACCGTTAACTATTGTAATACCCGGTGGTAAAAGTACAGTAATATGCGTGGTTGCATGTAGCACACGGTATTGATTATTGATGCTTACGTGAGAAGTCACTCAGTTATACTTAATTATTGCTGCAGTAATTGCTATATAGTATCTCATATTATGATTCAATTATTATCACAATATCATCTTCACAATATTTTATATTATTAAATTAATAATTGAGACGACAAAGTTATTCATATTATTATTTGAACTATTGACGATATCTAGAAAGTTCTGTCGAGAAAAGGGGTTTGGTCACCTAATTGCATGTCAATAGGGAGAAATCCTTATCGGAAAGCCCCCTCTTTCCTGGGAATGATCTGGTTGCTAATATTGTGAGTTATAATATTAATGATGAATAAGTTCGTGTTGATTAAAGATGTTTGTTCATTAAGTTTTCTTTAATTCTTCTGTGACCCAATTACCCTCAAAGGAGGTAATTCTGTGATAGGCTGGTTTTGTTATTATTGACCAAACGGGTAATTAATCAGATAAATAAACAATTAATTGCTATTAGGTCACATACAAATAACTATTGATTCACATGCATGGAACTATTGGTTCACATGCATGTACTATTAGGGGAGGTTGTGCAAGATTGATAATACTTGAAGGACTAAATTAAAAATAAAGGCAAAGATGAAGGTACTAAAATATGATAATTCGAGCTCCTAAACGTGCAATTATCAAAAATATGTTTTCCTATAAATAGAAGCTCATTTCTTCTTTCATTCTCACCAATTCACTAAGACTCACAAGAGCAACTATAGAGAGAGAAACTATAGAGAGGAAGAAGAAGAGTATTCTGCTACTTCACTATATAAGTATCCCGTCTTCTACTAAGGTAAAAGATATTATTTTTGTTCAATATTCGTATGAAATAATATTTTTTTCCATACTCTGTAGTATGTAAGTAATATTATTTTGTTTCGTATTCCTAATTCTACCCTCATTTTGGTAAAGTATTGCTTCTATACTCCGTGAAATTAGTAGAATATCCTTGAAATTTGCGCTTCATCTAGTATCATTTCATAAAGATATTTTTATAAATATTCTTGTTAAATTTTAAGCTTTTCATGTTGGAGTACTATTCATGGGTACTATTCATTTATACGAAACTATTCATACGTACGACACTATTCATACATACAACACTATTTATACGTACGATACTATTCACGAAGTGCTATTCACAGGGTACTATTCATGGGATATACTATTCACAAAATACTATTCATGAGGTACTATTCATGAAGTACAATTCACTGGGTACTATTCACTCAGGTACTATTCACCCAGGGTACTATTCATGACAAAAATTGATTTCTTTCGGTCAAAATTATTTTTGATACAATATTATTCTTGAATTTTACTCCATAAAGCAGTATCATGTTGACAATTTGGACATTATTGAATTCTGGATAAATTAAATTATAAATCTTTAAAATTTATCATTTGCTTTCATTTAGTTGAATTCTTATATCATTGTCATCATCCTCATGCTTATATTGTGATGAAAGTCATCTTTGGTCGTAGTGTATAGATGGAGTTTTGATTAGTATGATTATGACCAGGGATTATTCGGTATAATCATGACCTGTAATGTTACAAATGATGTGGTAAAAGTCCTCATTGGCCAGTAGTGCATTAATGGACAGTTATTGGCATAATCATGACCATTGGTGATAACACGAATATTCTTGGCCCGTAGTGCATGGATAATTCGTGGATGTGATACTAATGAATATCCTTGGCCCATAGTGCATGGATAATTCAGTGATGTGGATTACTTATTGAGTTGAGTCTCAATGATAAAATTGATGATAAACTTTTTAAATCATAGAAGATAGTAGATATCATGCTTTACTTGACTCTTCTAATGGATTGCTTGTTCCGCTGCAATTAAACTTGTTGTTTATTATATTCTATCAGTTTAACACTGTTGAAGGCTAAAGATAATTTATTCTGCATTATCTTAGTCATAATATTTCTTACTGGACTAGTTGAGCTCACCCTTTTACTTTCAGTGTTCTCTTCAGAAAATGAGAACGTAGTTAGGACTAGTCGGGGAACGGAGTGATAGTCAGAGTTGGTGGATATAGTAGTCCTCACTATTCTATGAAATAGTGTGATAATAATTGTAATGAGGACTCCATTTGACTTTGGATATTGTCTAGAAGACAATATCCGTGTAAAAAAACTCTCATCTATGTTTTGTCGTATTGTATAAATGAAGTTTTTATTTTAGTTTTGTACCATGTATTTGGCGACTCAAAATGGGTGATGTATACCTATTTTGGGGGTGTCACACCTTCCCTCCGCTTAATCAAGCCCCCGGACCCTAACGAATCCCAGTTTCACAGACCAGTTCAATAGTGTCACATCATTAGGTCTTTGTGAAAACCTTTTCTCAGTTGAGTTGGTGCAACCATTTAAAAATACCAACCAGTGACTCTTACAGTCTAATCGTTGACATATATATGTCGGACCTTTTCAAACTTGTTTTTTCAAACAAATCTCACCTAATATGAGAACACCAAAAGACAAAACAGAAAGGGATAAATAAAAATCCCGACGTCAATAGGTGGAGACTCTGCTGGGGACACCAGTAAGAAGACTTAGGCCTCTATTTAAAAGCTTTTCAAAACTTATTATCCACTTGTGTGTGGATGTTGCATTTACATTTGAATGAATGTGTACGAATGCATTTATTTATTGCACTTAGTGCTTCACACTATATCTGCCTATGATATTAGTGCTTCGCACATGTCATCATTTCCATACGGTGAGACACGATGTATATGAATTTATGTTGTGTGGTCCCTCCACCAGGAGGCTATCCTATCGGTATTTGATTACTGGACTCGTAGTGAGACTAATTCTAACGAGTGTCAGGAAAGGCACCACCCAGATTCACTCCAGTTAAAAGATTGGATTAACTTCCTGTTGATTAAATTGTGATGATCTGGGAACCTTCATGCCAAAAAACCGCGAGAGTAACCTACGATAGGTTAGCCTCTGATAAACCAAATGCGGAGGGAAGTCTCTTCATACCTTCCCATTTCAATTACTTATAATTTCATTTCCATGTCAATCTCAATGTAATGGAAAGTATAAAGGAATATGTGTACATGCATTCCCTTTTATATCAAAACCTGTCATGTTATTCTGTTATTGAAATAACTGACATCTATTTTGCAGGATAATACTCCTAAAAATAGACACATCACATAGCATGTAACATTTCCACATTTCCTTAAGACTAAACTACATAAGTCTTTTTTAGGGAAAAAATTAGTCCTGTTACCCGTTCAAAGTCCAAAAAGGCAATAAACCTATAACCAAGCATGGCTACATCTAGCCAGTCTAATCCTGCTCTTGTCTCTTGTGAGGAGTTCGAAGGGTTAAGAAATCAAATTACAGAGTTGGATGTTCTGCTCAAAGAACTACACAAGTCCACTCAGGGTACACAAATACCCATCCATACATAATCCTCTGCACATGGAGGAACCCAGGATCCAGACAAAGTAGTTCCAGTACCTGAGTCTCAGTTTGATACAACCAACAAAACCCCTGAAATCACCCATCTAAAAAAAGTTCAAGACACCGGTGATATTAGGAAAAAAAGTCCTACAAATGGAAGAGACCATTCGGTCCATCAAAGGGTTTGGAGCACACGGGAGTGTTTCATATTCAGACCTTTTCATCTTCCATGGGGTTCATTATCAGAAAAAAATTCAAGACTCTCGATTTTGAAAAATATTATGAATTGGGAGATCCTTACACACATTTAAAGGTATTTATTGGAGAGCTCAAATCTTATGCTGAGGATGAAAAGCTCAGAATGCAGTTATTTCAGAAAAGTTTGATTCTAGCCAGAGCATGGTACACTAGATTAGACAACTCCAAAATTTATAGCTGGGAGGAGTTAGCCCGTGTTTTCCTCAGTCAGTACAGTTTTAAAACTCAGATGTCTCCAGACCGGTATCAAATTACCAAGGTCAAGAAACAAGTCAATGAGTCATTCAGAGAGTATGCCCAAAGATGGAGACGTCTGACTGCTCAAGTTATTCCATCTATGACTGAGTCTAAAATGGTGATGACCTTCATAGACATTCAAGAAGCTCCCTTTTATAAGAGGGTCTTAGCTGGCATAAGCAGGCTATTCTCTGAAATGATCAAACATGGAGAAATGGCTAAGATGGGATTAAAATTAGGGAAGATTCAAGACCTTGAAAGTCTAAAATCTGTAGCTGAGCACATCCAGTCTGGAAGTTATGGAAACAACCCCCGAAAGGTCCATAAGAAGAAAGAGGAGGATGTTTCCTTGATACTACAAGGATAAAAAGGCAGCCAGAACATGCCTATTCAGAGGAGAAACTATTCCCCTTTCCAAGCACAGTTTTCAAACCCTACATTGCAAAAAAGTTGAAAAGTCAGACGTACTCGAGTGTTCACACCCCTAGGGGACTCACTCGAAAACATTTTCAAACTTCTAATAACTCAGATGAAAATTACTCATCTTCTTCCACCAGCCAACCCGAGTGGAAAGGGTTTCAATGCTAGTAAGAAGTGTGTTTTCCATGTTGGAGCTCCAGTACATGACACTCAAGATTGTTGGGCTCTTAAGCATAAGATCCAGGATTTAATTGACAATGGTGAGATCGTGGTGACTAAACCCGACCAACCCTATGTTCAAGATAATCCTCTCCTTCAACACAAGGAAGAGGAAGTTAATATGATCAACAGAGGCAATGGAGATACCTCCAAGTACCTCAAGTATGTGGGTGGATCATCCCAAACCAGCAAGGATAGTGCTAACAAATAAGATTATGCACAGTTCCAATTTATGATGGAATGGGAAATCAAGGCTCTTAGTGAGCAAGCCAATCAATTGGCAGAACTGGTGGTCCATCAACACCAAGTCACACGTAAATTATTCAGTCAGGAGCATGCTAGCCTCCTTCCTTTTATTACAAATACTATATCACTTACTCCAGAAAGTGAAACACTGGAGGATAAGATTGCAAAAAGAGCAAAAGTTAAAGCCCATCGGGAATTTGCCAACAAATATGAATTCACCTATTTAGGCCAATAGGTGGAAGAGATATTGCAGATGCTGATTAATGAGGGAAAAATCAAAGTGCTGCTACCTCCAGTCAATCCGCGCTCAAGATGGTTTAATTCTAATAGAGTATGTCAATACCATTCCTACTCTCACGGTCACAACACTGAAGAATGCTGGACACTTTGACAGCGGTGACCTGCAGATGGCAGACAGTGATGTTGTATTACTTAAGAGTGGGGACATATTTCCTATAAGATGGAAGGAAGTCGTAGCAGTTATATCTTCTAAGGGAGGCTTGGCTGCCACACCACTTACAATACAACCAATTCAGCTCAAAGGTGTTGAAAATCCTTTGAAAGTGGTTGCACCAAAGCCAATCATATTGTCGTTCAGGCCACAGTATCCTGTTGTCAGCCTATAAAAAGTGTCATGGAATTATAGAGAGGCTGAATGATCCACATATAATACAACTGCTGCAGCGTTGAAAGAAAATCCACTGTATCTTCCTCAACGGGTGATGAAGCCTACCATCAAGTCAAAGGAAAAAGTTCACATGGAGAAGATTGAAGAATTCCTCCG